>VZRZ01007710.1:1567-21481 GCA_013398175.1 Climacteris rufus
AAATCAGGATTTTCGGCCCAAACGTGGGTTTCTGACAGCACAAGGAGCTGCAGAACATCAGGAATGTTTGGATTTTAGCACTTCTTGCCTTTAGGGAAAGGAATGTCGGGTGTAACTCCCAAGGAAAGGTGAAGCCTTTGTTACCAGAAGCTCTGAACATCCGCATTTGGGTTTAGCACTACACGGAATTTCTTTATGGATTTTGCTGACTTACACACGTGAGCTTCCATTCCAAATTTCAAATCAAAACTTCAAATCGGACAAAGTGGAAATCCCAATATGAACAAGACCACAACCCAGAACAAAGCAGCTTTGGGGCTCCTAAAATCAGGATTTTCGGCCCAAATGTGCGTTTCTGACAGCACAAGGAGCTGCAGAACATCAGGAATGTTTGGATTCAACCCCTCTTGCCTTTAGGAAAAGAAATATCAGGTCTAATTCCCAGGGAAAGGTAAAGCCAGTTGTGTCCAGCAGCTCTGAAAATGCAGGTTTGGGTGTAGCACTAAATGGAATTTCTTTATGGATTTTGCTGACTTACACACGTGAGCTTCCATTCCAAATTTCAAATCAAAACTTCAAATCGGACAAAGTGGAAATCCCAATATGAACAAGACCACAACCCAGAACAAAGCAGCTTTGGGGCTCCTAAAATCAGGATTTTCGGCCCAAACGTGCGTTTNTTCTGGAGCTCTAAAACCCAGAATTTTCTAACCAAATGTGGGTTTCTGACAGCACAAGGAACTGCAGAACCTTGGGAATATTTGGATTCAACCCCTCTTTCCTTTAGGAAAAGGAATGTCAGGTGTAATTCCCAGAGAAAGGTGAAGCCTTTTGTTTCCAGCAGCTCTGAAAATGCAGGTTTGGGTGTAGCACTAAATGGAATTTCTTTATGGATTTCACTCCTGCTGTCTCACACATGAACTTCAATTCCAAATTTCAAAGCAGAACTTCAAATCAGCCAAAGTGGAATTGAACAGCCCAAAAGCCACAACAAAGCAGTTCTGGAGCTCTAAAACCCAGAATTTTCTAACCAAATGTGGGTTTCTGACAGCACAAGGAACTGCAGAACCTTGGGAATATTTGGATTCAACCCCTCTTTCCTTTAGGAAAAGGAATGTCAGGTGTAATTCCCAGAGAAAGGTGAAGCCTTTTGTTTCCAGCAGCTCTGAACATCCAGGTTTGGGTTTAGCACTAAATATTCCCACTGAAATGAGTGAAATCTCACACCATTCAGGCAGTTGCTCCCAATTTGTCCAAAGCAACTCCCAAATTCCTGCTCTGAGCAACTTTTCAGCTCCAGGCCTGGCAGGATTTGCAGGGCTGAGCTGCCACTGCTGGGGATAAACCCTCCAAATTGGATGGTGCCTGCTCCAAAGTGGGAATTGCAGCAACCATCCCCTCCTTGTGGCTAAAATGAAAGGGATTTGGGGTTTTCAAGCAGTTCCCCCCATGACTGAAGTGCCCCACCCCAGCTGGAGTTGTGTTTTTCTAATATTTAAATGCCAAGGAGGCATCAGCTGCAGCATCACCTCCACCCCAGCAAGGCACCACCCCAAATTCTGACCCAAAACCCACATGGCCAGGGCCAGGCCAGACTTTACAGGTAATTCTCCACTTGAGGAATAAATAAATAAATAAAACCTATTTTTAAACTGACTCTCCTCCAGCAAAATCATCTAAATATATGTGCAAGCAGCAAACTGAAAATGCCCCTTTGTACTTGTGACAGAGGCACCTCTGCTTCCACATCTCACCCCAGGTCTGGGCAGGAATTCTCCAGAGAGGAAAACTCACTGGATCACACACAAAATCCCACTTAATCAAGCAGCACATATGCCAAGATTGATTATTATTATTATTATTATTTTTTCTTAAAACCACCAGGTTTGTTCAACCTGCTCAGGTTTTGTGTTGACATCAAATATTGTGTTGCTCTCTCCATTTATTGCTGCTTTGCAATAGCAAAACTGTATTCCTAGTTCTGTTATCAAGATACATTGTTAATTATCAATGAATCAAATTTAATTTAATTAAAAGACTGTTTGTTTGCACATGAAGAACTTACCATATTTGACAAAGCTACTCTGTCTTTAGGAACCACCAAAGAAATATCAAATGTTGCTTTAATAGCAGGCTCATCCCAGCAAGGGAAAGCTCTGCGAGCATCAGTAGCCTGAAATAAAGAAATCACAAACAAATCACAAATAAACAAATAAATCACAAGAGATTGTGGCAAGAAAAGACATTAATTCAGTTTATTTCACAGCAAGAAGTGGGTGAATCATTCTGTAGTCTCCTCACTGACACTCTTGACCTCTGCATTAAAGCATTTTATTTTTATTTCACTCCTGGTTTTTAAAAAAAAAAAAAAAAGGCAGCTGAGAAGGCCTCTGTGCTCTGCTGGAATTGTACAGTGGGAGCAAAATTCAGCAGAGTCATGGCAGGAGCAAAGCTCAGTCATGTGAAAGCACAGAGGGCAGCCAGGCGTTCACAGCCCTGCACACACAAGCCCCAGGTACCTCCCAGCTCCCCAAAAACGCTCTGTGGGTGCTGGGGAAGAGCTCTGGGGTGGATGGAACCAGGCAGGGAAGGGTGGAAGGACAATAAGGTACCAAATTCTGTCCTTTTGTGCAGGGTTTACATAACAGAGCCAGGAGCTGCCTCACGCTGGGGAGGTCATCAAGATACCCAGATAAAGGCACAGTGTCCTATTAAACCAGAATTCACGCACTCCATAAAGGGGAGTTTTGCAGAGATATGTTTTGCAGAGATATTTGACCACATCTAAATAAAGAGTTCCTCCTGAACACTGCAGCCACTGTAGGGCTGGGATGCATCCCACCCCAGTGACCCTTGCCTGAGGAATTTGCCAGATGCAGAATTTGCTGACCTGATCTCAGTGCTCCCCACACTCAGGGCAACAAGTAAAAAATACTCTGCATCCTCCAAATTTATCCAGAGGGGGCAGATAAAGGTGGGAAACTTTGCCTTTGCCTCTTGCAAGGATAAATGCTATTTAAAAACGAAAAGAAAAGAGAGGCCATACCTCAAACTGAGTGACAGCAGCGTAACGTGTGTCTCCGGTGGGGGTGGTGTATTTACTCCGGTAAAATCCTTTCATTTTGTCATTCAGCTCCCCTACAAAGTCTATCTTTAGTGTCCCTGTCCCTGCAACACAAACACACAGGCCCCTGGTATTTACAGGTTCCAAGCAAACAGGGGATTCATTGCACTGAGGTGTCCCTTGGGCTCCTTCCCCATCCCTGCACATTCCCTAAAAAACAATTCCAGAGGGGCAAAGCCAGACTCCCCAGAGGATTTTAGGATCCTGCAGTGCTCCTTGTCACCTTCTAAACACAGAGCAACCACCAGGAAAAACCTACCTTAAGCCATTCCTGAAGTGCCATCCTCCAATCCTTACCTTGGAGCAAAGTTTGCCAAAAAATGGGATATAAGGAATAATGGGCCCCTCTGGAATCCTCTACCCAAGGCAGGATGGAGCTCTGGCCACATTCAAGCTCAGAAGTCAATCAGGCTCAGGATTAATTCTGCCCTCAATGTATCAGTGCAAAAAGGGAACCCCTGAGCAGCCAGGATCCCACAGAATCAAACATTCCAGCTTCACCATCCCAGAATCTCCTATTGCTATTTATCCAGATGGAATTTTAAAAGATTTTCCAGGTGAAATAAAGCTTTAGCCAAAGTGAGGAGCTGAGTTTCAACCAGGGGGCTCCTCAGAGAAGGAACTGGAGCAGCTTCAGAGGAATCCAAAGTTGGATGGGGAGGAAAACCCTGTGGCAATTCCAGGAGCTGCCTCTGGCCAGAGGAAACAGCTCAGGAGGAGCAACAGGAACAGCTCCTGCTTCCCAACAGCAGGGAAATCATTGGTGTTGGAAGGAAATATCACCAATAGTGAGACAACATTTGCAGTTCCAGAGGCTCCTGGGGTGGACAGAGTCCCCAGGGAAGTGGGAATTCCACAGCCAGGAACCCCAGGGAAGTGGGACATCCACAGGAACCCCAGGGAAGGAAGAGCTGTCCCACCCCAGCCTTTCCCAGAGCAAACACCTCCAACACAGGGCTGGAGGCAGCAGGAAGCAGGGCAAGGGCTCTTACCTTTCTGCAGGGTGCTGGGAAAGGACAGAGTAACCTTCTCATCCTCATTTTGATAGTTGAACCCTGTGGCATGAACCTCTGGAATGGGAAACACAGCACTGGGGTCAAAATCAGCCCAGAACACTTCAAATTAACTAAAACCAGCTAAAGTGAACATTCTGCAGCTACTGAGCAAATCAAGGGAGGTTTTGAATGATTAAATGTGAGGAACCAAAGGAACACCCTCATGGTGGAATTCCAAGGCAGGGGAAGCTCCTGCTGCAGCCAGGAATGAAAGCTGTGCTGACAAATCCTAAACCTGCAGGAAGGACAGGATCTGGACACCAGGAATGTTGGGAACAGCTGCTGCAATCCTGACAAAAGGTGAAATACTGCCCCAAAGTTCCCTTTGCTACTAACACTTCCATCAGTGCAGCAGCATTCTTATTAATGATCCTAAACAGGATGCTTAGGATTTATTTACCTAATTTGTGGCTCTTGCTTTGAAAAGCCCATTAATCTCCACAGTAAGGAGGGGTTGCTTGGATTTAACCACAAAGAAAAACACAATGTTGATTTTATTTCAAAACTGTCTTCAGAAGACAGGCCCTACCTTGGAGTTTGTGTCCTGCTCAGGCAGAGGATCCCAAACCCACCCCAAACTGAGGCAGTTTGGTATTTACACAGCACAGGAACTATTTGTGGATGCAAACATCCAAACTATGAGGCCAGGCTGGAGGGACAGGGCTGGGAATCTGCACAGGAATTAAAGTGTCCTGGAGCTTTGGCAGAGGCAGCAGGGAACACCTGGTGCTGCTTCTCCCTCATCCATCACTGCCTCCAAGGGGATGTGGATCTGTGCTACTTCAGCCAAAAAAAATCTGAAATAACCCCACAGGACCCCAATTTGCAAGTTCTGCTCCCTCTGTGCTCAACCACTGCTGCAAGCTTTAAGAAATTCTCATTTAAGAACTTTAAATCTGCTCCAAAAACGAGGCATCACCATTTGCCAAACTCAGCAAGCCCGGACACAACAAAGCACTTTTCATCCTAAAACAAAAACGTGCCACTCAACCGACTCCTTGAATGACAAAGCTTGTCTGAAACAACAATTTTAGTCACAAAGGGACTCGTTTTCCACGCTCAGGTGTCACTGCAGGCATGCAGGTGTTTGGTTTCAGCCACAGCACACTCCGAGGTGTTCAGCTGAGCTGCTCCACTCCTGACAAAAGGAACTGGAAGCATGTTGGTATTGTCATGAAATTTCAAGTGCTGTTTATTCTGGAATAGTGTGATTTCAGCCCTAAGCCTGAGTTAATACCAACCTCTGCTCAATGCAGGAGCTGCAGGAATTAATTAGTCTTAACTACAGGTTTCACAGAGCTCTGGGTTAACCACTGTGTTGGGGTGCACAATACAGAAATGCTCAAATAACACAGCAAAAAATACAATGCAGAAATAAATTAAAAAAAAAAAAACCAAACTCTACAGGATCAAGGAGGAGAATTTTAGGTTCCTCATCTGTGCTGAGGAGTTCCAAGATTTTAAAAATCAACTGTAGCAGGGATGAGTTCGAGCAGTGAAGCAGAATCCATGCCAGGGACATCCAGCTGCCAGCAAACACTGGGAGCAGCAGAAATAAAGATTTGGCTTTTCTTCTTATCACTCTGGGGACACTGAGGCAACAAATGAGGCAGGAGGAGGAGATTTGAAGGAGAACAACCCTGACATCCAAGGCACTAATCTGGAATTGGGCTTCCAGCAGCAGAGAGGAGCTGAGCCTGTGGATTTTGAGCCCAGAGTGCAGCACCCAACAAAGCTGTTCTGCCATGTGGGTGACTCTGGGCTCCTGGTGGGAATTTCTTTATCCTGCTGCTGGACAAGCTGAGCCCCAGCCTGTGGGCAGAGGGGGACTGAACACCTGAGAGAGGCCAGAGCAGCATCAGCCCAGGAATCAGCAATGCTTCCCCCCCATCCAGGGGGATTTTAAAATGACCACAGCAAGCCACAAAACATTTGGATCTTTTTACAACTTCTAATGGCAACAATCTGACCCTGAAGACAAACAACACTTCAGGACTTTAGGATCAGAGTTCCAACCTCCTGAAGCTGAGGAACACAGAGGAATGTGCGTTATGTGCATCTTCTGCCAAAGGCTGACAATGGATATCAAGTTTCCCCCTCCTCCTCTCCCAAATGTGAGGTTGCCTTAAGTGGGTTTGAATTCGTAGATCTGCTGCTTTGTAAGTTTATTTTAACCTGCCCCAGGAAGGACAGAGGTGAACATCACCAGGGCTGGAGGATGAAAACCTCCAGGTTTTTCTGACTCTCAAAGCAGCTCCTTACACATCCAATCCCAAAACAACAGAACATAAACCAAAGATTCAAAGTCACTTTTTTTTTTTTTGTTTCAACTACTTATTCAGGGCAAATAATTTAATCCAGAGCAAAAGAACCATGGAAAACCATCAACAATACTTTTTGTTAGAGTTGAAGAGAACAGCTTCTAACAAAGATGTGATTGCAGTAAAAGGCTGTCTGAATTCCTAACCCTGGAATACAAAAGCTCCTGAAGAGAACAAGCCCATTCTGGCAGCCTACAAACTGGGGAGAGTTTGGCACTGCAAGGTTGCAAGTTAATCACTTGCACATTAGTGCACAGTCCGGGCTGAGTCGCAGGAGAACAGAAAAAGCTGCTGCTGCTCATGGATTTGGGGAAAAAACCAGGCCTGGAAATGGGATGTCAGAACTGGGAGAGCTGCACCTCGGCTCCTACAGGGATCAGTTTGGGATAAACTCCACAGAGCCCTCCCTGCAAGAGCCCAGGGAGCAGAGAGCTCCATCCCTGAGCGAGCCAGGCTCTGTCACAGCCCCAGAGAGGCTCCAGGCAGCACCAAAAGTGCCCAGACCCATGGGCAACACAAAGCCGGGAGCAAAGCAGGGAATTGTTTCCAGCAGCCCTCGTTGTGTGGCAGGGAGAAGTCACAGGTAATTCAGGTATGAAGTCACAGCAATTAAGGAATGGTGGCTTAATGACCCTGCGTTCCCAAGGGAGCTGCAGGGGCCGCTGCCCTCTTGGCTTCTCCATCAAACACATTCCTGAAACCATCCCTGTGCTGAGCCAGCACACCCCATTCCCAGGAATGCCAAAGCTTCCAAGCCCTTCCACAAATTTCAAACAAGTGCTTATAAACTCCTAAAAGAGTCAGAAGTATTCTCACCTATCAGATATTCTGGGATAACCCAGCCCAGCCCTCCTTGAAAACCATGAAAACTCTGTCACCTCAAGTCCTGTTCATTAAAAAACAGGATGAAATTGAGCTTTTTAAACACAAACAAAAGGTTCACAAGTGATGAAACAACTCCAGGCTGCTACAGGCAGTGGTTGTTTCTCCCACCCGGCCCCAGGTGGGAATTCCTGTTCCCTCCTCCCTCCCACTGGCATTCCCTGGAAGCACCAGGACGGGGATCTGTCTCCAAGCTGTTTTTTGGTTTGTTCCCCCCTTGGAGAGGCAGTTTCCCGAGCCCTTGGCTGCTCAGCACTGCCAGCAGGGACGCCAGCAGAGGGCTGGCAGGGGGCACAGGCTCTGCTCTCACCACTGTCTGACACAGGGGTGCCCCAGCAAAACACAGCTCAGTCACACCATTGCTCACCTTCCCACAAGTTCTGCTGATTTTGGGGTTTTTTTAGTTGGTTTGGTTTATTTTGGGGGGTTTTTTTTTTTTGGTTTGTTTCTTTTATTAAACACCAGCTGAGGCTCTGGTGTAACATCCCTACCACACTGGGAAGGAAAAGACCAAAATAATGAATTCTGGCCTTAAAGCCTCTTAAAGGTTGAAGCACAACCCCAAGTTCACTCCATTCTTCCTGCTGAACAAACCCCACTGCTGGGATTTCCCATGGGCAGCTGCCAAGTGTTACCCTGCAGGAATCCCTGCTTTAGATCTCCCAGGATCTGAGGAGATTCCAAGCTAAAGACAACCTAACTCAGTGATTCCATCACCACTTCACAGCTGCTTCACAGGGAGACATTCACAGGAACTCCAACTCCTTCGCATTCCCCAAGCAGGAAACTGAATCCCCTAAAAATTGAGTTTGGGAACCAACTTGCTTGGGAATTTCTGGGCAGCTCTTCCTCTGGCTGAGCCAAGCCATCCATCTGGACAGGAGCAGTGCACACCTCAGTGCTAAAATTGCATTATAAATGTTAAAAAAGAGGAAAAAGGGGAAAAAGAAATATCCCAATGACTCGTTGGGATCAGTGGGAGGAGCCACTTTTAACTTCAGCCATGGAAAACTCTGTGTTTTGAGCAGCTTTGTTCCATTACAGCATTCCTGGCACACACACAGCAAATCCACAGCCCTCACTTACAATCACTGCACCAGTTTTATGATGAAACAGAGGATTTTTCTCCTCCCCAGTACTGTGTAATCAATCTATGCTGGTTTATTACTCATTCCTTGCTGCTAGAGCTGACTGTGGATTACACAGCAAAATTCTTTACTTTGACTTTAAAGCTGCTGAGATCCTCCCTCGGCTTCCTGTCAAATATTGGGCAATAATCTGATTTCCCTGCAAATCTGCATTAAAATTCCAAAGGCCAAGTCCTACCCTCTGCTGGATCCATGATGAGAAGGGGGAGTGGAGGGGACAAGGAGCTGCAGCCAAGATCTGCTGCACAGCCACAGGGCAGAGGGCACTCAGAACAAGAATTATTGGGGAAAAAACCAAACTATTCTGCACAAAAGTCACCAGATTCCCTGCTTAAACAAGGGACAGGGATCTGTTAAACAAGACCTTTTCCCCACAATTGCTTTTGAGGACAGAACTAGGCTTGAAAGGAGTTCAGTGACCAATTATCTTCTATCTTTACAGACAAATTCTGCCCTATGAGACACAGAACTGAGAGGCAACAATTCTTTTTAAACCACCACTAACTTCTCCCTCCTTTGCACAGGCAGCTGGTCCCAGGCTCACCTCAGGAATTAAATCCCAACGAGCTGGCTGACATTTCTGTGGGTTCCCTGGACTATATTTCATACTTTTCTTTTTTTTTGCAGAGCAGTTATACAATTGCCATCCCAAAGCTGTGCACAATAGGAGCATTAGCGAGCCTGACTCAATCTGTATCAACAGGTGCCAGCAAAGGCCCTGCCAATTCCATGCAATTTTCCTCCCCAAGCCATGACACTCCTTGGCACATCCCCAAAGCCACAGAGAGGTTTTAACCCCGTGGAGCCAGGCTGGAATTACAGGGAGCAGGCAACAAAGCCCCACCTGGAATAGCACTTGGTGAGGGCCAGGGTGCTGCACTCGTGCAAAAAGTTATCCAAAAAAACAGGGAATTGCAGCCACCAAACTCACTGCCAGTGCCCTTGGGTTTCAGTCTACATTAGGGTTTAAATCTACACTAAGCTCTACTATTCATATTTTGAAGCTACAAGAGAGCTTCTCTATTTTATGCTTTTTTGCTGATTTGACTGGTAAGAAACTTTACTCCCAGTTACTTTCTCCCTTTCTTTTCATTTTCTCAATATTTTCATTTTCTCAGTGACAAACTACAGAATTGCTGGAATTTAAGCCACCAAACTCACTTGCAGTGCCCTTGGGTTTAAGCCTACATTAGGGTTTAAATCTACATTAAGCTCTACCATTAATACTTTGAAGCTACAAGAGAGCCTCTCTATTTTATGGTTTTTTTAGTGATTTGACTGGTAAATGTTACTCCCAGCTACTTTCCCCCTCTTATTTTCATTTTCTCAATGCCAAACTAGAGAATTCCTGGAATTTAAGCCACCAAACTCACTTGCAGTGCCCTTGGGTTTCAGTCTACATTAGGGTTTAAGTCTACATCAGGGTTTAAATCTACACTAAGCTCTACTATTAATACCTTGAAGCTACAAGAGAGCCTCTCTATTTTATGGTTTTTTAGTGATTTGACTGGTAAACTTTACTCCCAGCTACTTTCCCTCTTTCTTTCCATTTTCTCAATGCCAAACTACAGAACTGCTGGCCGGGCCTGGGGCAGGGCATGGCTGGAACAGACTCCAGACACACTCTGCTCCTACTACCACTCGTTATCTGCTCATTACTGAGGATGAGAAATAACTCTGGCAGTGCTCAGCAACCCCCCAGCTCCCTTTGGACAACCCCCAGCACGTAGGGAACAGCTCTCCATTCTTTCCCTATCAGCAAGGGGTGGCCCAGCTCCAGGATCCTCAGGCATTCCCTTCCCTTCCTGAGCTCAGCTCTGCTTTTCCACACACGCCCTCCCAAAGCAGCTTCCTCAGGGTTCTCACCTCAGCTGCACTCCAAAAAATAACCCCCCTCTGGTTGCTTTAATATTATGCTAAAAATAAGAAAAGCCTAGCAGATTGAAATGTCAAGACTCGTTGCTGACATCCCACTTCAAATTGTGGAATCCCAGAATAGTTTAGGTTGGAAAGGACCCAAAGGTGCTTGGAGCACCCAGGGACCCCTCCCACTGTCCCAGGCTGCTCCAAGCCCCATCCAGCCTGGCCTGGGACAATTCCAGGGATGGGGCTTGGGTTGGAAAGGACCCAAAGGTGCTTGGAGCACCCAGGGACACCTCCCACTGTCCCAGGCTGCTCCAAGCCCCATCCAGCCTGGCCTGGGGCAATTCCAGGGATGGGGCAGCCACAGCTTCTCTGGGAATTCCGTCCCAGCCCCTCCCCACCCTCACAGTGAGGAATTTTTTCCCCAAGTCCCCTCCTGAGTCCATTTCTCTGACTGTAAAAGTGGAGCAACATCACAAGGACCTGCCAAGTTGCATCATGGAATGGTTTGGGTTGGAAAAGGACTCAAAGCTCATCCTGTGCCCCCCTGCCCTGGGCAGGGACAGCTCCCACTGCCCCAGGCTGCCCCAGCCCTGCACAGATCTATCAGCCATGGGATAACATTGCTGCCATTGAACTGAAATTATCCCCAAACCCACCCCAGAAATTCACATTTCTTCTCTGCTTCAGGTGTCCAAACACTGCCCTTCTCTCCGACTTTATTCTTGCATAAACTGAAATTTAAAACCTAACCCAAGGAACACCTTCCTCCCATCCCTCAGCAAGATCTTTCCATTAATCCATCCCCAGGGTTTTAATAAAGTGTTCCATGACATCACTGGGGTGTTTTCCTTATGGAAAGGGGCATTTCCCTTGTGGAAAGGGAAGCTCTGCAGAACCTTTTGTTCTCTGAAGGGCTTCAGGAACAGTTGGACCAAGGAGCAATCCTTCCCCAGGAGTATTTCCTACTGCAGGGTGTTAGTGGTGCGTTCCTCATCTGAGCCCTGTCAGGGGTTTTGCCAATATTCCCAAATCCATAGGTACAGATGATATTCTTATACATTTATCCAATATCCAAGTAAAAAAATTCATATTTTTTACCTGGATATTGGTTAAATGTATAAGAATATCATCTTATTATATTATAGATATGGATATATGGATATAACAAATTATATTATAGAGATGGATAAATGTATAAGAATATCATATTATAGATATGGATATGGATATATGGATATAATATAGCTTTTATTATAGATATGGATAAATGTATAAGAATATCATATTATAGATATGGATATGGATATATGGATATAACAGATTATATTATAGAGATGGATAAATGTATAAGAATATCATATTATAGATACGGATATATGGATATAATATAGTTTATATTATAGATATGGATAAATGTATAAGAATATNATAGACATGGATATGGATATAATATAGATTATGTTATAGATATGGATAAATGTATAAGGATATCTTATACTTAGATATCTGTAGATATGGATATATGGATATAATATAGATTATATTGTAGATATGGATATATGGATATAATATAAAGTATATTATAGATATGGATATATGTATAAGAATATCATTTTATATTATAGATATATGGATATACTATAGATTATATTATAGATATGGATATATGTATAAGAATATCATATTATATTATAGATATATGGATATAACATAGATTATATTCTAGATATGGATAAATGTATAAAAATGTCACCTTATTACATCAACCAACCAAGCCCCCTTTGCCCAGAGCCCTCAGACAGGAGGGAGAAGGTGGCTGAAGGAATTTCCTCACCATGACCCAAGTGGCAGTGATGAAAGCAGCAGGGAAGGCAGGTAAGGAATTTGTGTTTCCAGGGGTGGGGCTGAGCTTATCAAAGCATGAGCTCATTTTGCCATCAGAGCTGCTGGCAGCAGCTCCAGAGGCAGAAATGAAAGCAAGCACTGCTCCTACCTTCGTCTCCTTCCGGGGCGTAGGAGGCCGTGATGATGTCGATGTCGGCGCAGTTCATCACGATCTGGTTGGTTGCATTTTTCACCTGCAAGAGAAGCTCCATGAGCACCAGGAAGAAATGGAATTGCCAGCTCTCATCTGTCTCAGAACCCCCTCCAGCAGCAGCTGTTTGAAGGAGAATGGGGTGCTCTGGAGTGCTGGGAAGGACAAGGTGTGCCAGTGCTGCTCCCGTGTGTCCTGGAACAGGAACAGTGTTCAGCCACTCCTCGCCACTGTAAATTATTTAAGGGAATGAACTGCAGGGTAAAAAATGCTCTGAGAGCTTGACAATACCAAGCCTGTACCAGCCTGGGAATCCAAGCCCAATAAAATGGACACTGAGCCCCTCAGCCTCCTCTGGGGGTGACCCAAAGGAGACCAGAACAAAAATCCTGGAGCACGAACGCGGAGATGATCACAAACACAACCTCTGTACGTGCCCCACACTGCCACAACCTCCTGCCTTCAAAACATCTGCCAGGAGCTTCTCCTTCCCATTTTCCTGGGAGCTTCCCTTCTGCCAGCTCTTGGCTCCACACACTTTGCTTTATTTACCAAGTGCCAGCTCCCAGCGTAGGAATAAACGGCGTGGCTGTGCCAGCTTTCTCTTTGAATGCAAGAGCTTGAATACAGAGGAATTCAAATTAAATATAAATTAATTACAAAGGGGGAAAATATTTGGGAATTAAACTGGGAGTCATTTAGAAATTTATGGCTGAAACCACTGGAATGATCACACTGGGTCAGGCTGGGAATCCTGCTAGTCCAGGATCTGATTTCTAGCAGGAGACACCACCAGTTCTTTAAACAAAGGAGGAAAAATTTCAACCAGATTTAACATATGCACAAAGAAACTGCTTCCTACCCCAGAGCCACTTCCTTAAAGCCTAAGGAACTCCATCCCTTTCCTTTTTTCCTCACTATTATGACTTTTAAATGCCTTGTTAACACCTGGATACATCACTCCAGGTATCCATGAACTGGGAACCAGGAACCAACTGGAAGTGGCTCCTCCATCTCTGGGATCTCAGCACAGCAAGGACAAGGAGTGAGTCCAGAGGAGACCACCGAGGTGGTTAAAAGGATGGAGCAGCTCTGGAAAGGCTGGGAGAATTGGGATTGTTCAGCCTGCAGGAGATTTAGGGATGAGCCACATTTAGGTCTTCCAGTACCTGAAAGGAGCCAGCAAGGAAAATGAAAAGAGACAACTTACAAGGGCCTGGAGTGCCAGGACACAGGGAATGGGTTTAAACTGCCAGAGGGCAGGGCTGGATGGGATATTGGGAAGGAATTCCTCCCTGTGAGGGTGGAGAGGAGCTGGGATGGATTTCCCAGAGAAGCTGGGGCTGCCCCATCCCTGGCAGTGCCCAAGGCCAGGCTGGAGCAGCCTGGCTGGGAATGGATTGAAGGTCCCTGCCCACCCCACCATTCCACAATCCCAGGCCTTGCAGTGGGAGCAGGAGCTGCTCCACCCAGTCAGCCAGGCCAGCTCACCTCCCAGGCATCACAGGAAATGGCTTTATCATTTTATTTTATTTATAAGGCCACAATAAAAAGCTCAGGTGTCCCAGCTGAAGCAGCCACTTGTCCCTGTGCCATCAGGGCTGGGATCTCACAGGAGGAGGAGCTGGGAGCCAGGCTCACTGAGGGAATGGCTCCATAAAACCCAAAGTTTTGTTCACTCAGTGACAAGGAAAGAGTAAAAAATTTAAATGTGTGACTTCCCACATCCTAAGGATCTGTGAGCCAAAGGGCTCCCACCACCCAACCCCACAGCCTGACCACCACTCCCCAACCTGAGCAGGAGTTTCTTTCTCACCTCTCCAACTCCTCGGGCTTGTTCCCAACCATAGAATTGTTTATTTAGCAGACCCTGTGTAAATGTTGAGACAGTTTGAGCAGTGTAACTGTGAGTGCCCCTTCCCCACTCTGCTCCCCAGTTTGCCCTGCAGTGGTGTCACACCAAGAGCTGCAGCACAGTTGTTGTTTTCACCACGTTGCCTCTTTATGGGATTAAAATCAAACTAATTTGACCTAATAAACCCAACCTGACTGTGCAAACAACGTGCATGGAGAGCAAGTCTAACAGCTGAGGTGACACAGGGTAGATCTGATGCTTCCAGGAAAGATTCACAACCTCAAATCTATTTTTTTTTTCAATTCTGAGTGCATAAAACTGCACACCTACAACGCTCTCCCAAACCCAAAATCAAAGCTCAACAGTTTTTACCACAATATTGGAGTTTGGGGTTTTCCAAGCTCCTCTAAAACACAGAAAAATCAGAATGAGAAAAGCTTTTTAAAATGTCTAGAGACCTTTATTCAACCTATAAATCCAAATCTCTCTGGATTCGGAGTTCAAGCTGCATTAAGAGCTGTCCAAATTGCAGACAATGTGGCTTTAACAATGGGCTTGATCTTTAAAAAACAACCTCTTCCCAGGACACAACTTTGTGCAGCACTGTGCCTGCAAAATAAGAGAGTTTAGGTTTAAGCAGAGACAATTCAGAGGCTCCTTAAACAGGTATTTATCTATTTTTAGATTTTTCCTTGCTCCCTACCAACACCAAGCCAGTTTTACAAGAGTAAAAGGGACCTAAAGGGACTGAGTGAAGCAGGAGGCTGAAAAAGTTCATCTCCAACTCCCAAAAAGCCAAATTCAAGGCAGGCAGGAATTGTGCCTGTGGAGCACAGCACTTTCTGAGGCTCTTGGAACTGAGCTCAGAGAGGAAAATAAAGTTTTGCTGTTGCCACAAAGGCTCCAGCAGGAGTCTCCTCCCCGTTTTTCACTGCAACACTGAGGTGCAGGCACACCTGGGAGAACAAAAGCAGAACAGCAGCAGAACCCGCCCAGCATTTTGAACTGATCACCACCTCATGTCACAAGAACCTCCAGCTCCCAGCCACCAGGGACAGCCTGAAAATCAGTTTCTGTGTTTTCTACCTCAAAACTGCTTTGCCATTTCTGCTAATGCCATGTTCTGGCAGGCAGATATTCTGCTCATGCAGTGATTTTTATGTATAAAAGGTCCAAAAAGCATCTGCCTGCATAAGGTATGAGCAATTACCAAGGGGGACATATGGGGCTGTCACCCTGCTTCACCTCACTCTGGAAAATAATAAATTGACTCTTCATTAAGCAGAGGTTAATCAAGGGAAGAGCATTTCTGCACAGCTCAGAAATCCAAAGGACCAAGAGGAATACCTGGAAGCAAAGAATGATTCAGAGTTGTAAAGCTCTGGCTTTTGATGAAGCTTTAGGAAATAAATCAGAATTCAAACACCTCTTGAAGCACCACGAGCAGGGAGGAAAATCTCACCCAACAGGAGACAACAGCTGAAGTTCTCCTCAAAGTTTTCCATCATTTGATGCAAGAAGAGCTACAAATGTTGATTATTTGGCTCTGCCAAACAAGGCTCAGAGGTGCAGTGAAGCTTTTGATTTTCACTGCTTGTCAAAGCAGCAAAGGACTTGGTGGAAAAACCTTCTCAGCACATTAGGAACCAGGATTTGAATGGCAGCCTACCTGAAATACAACATGAGGTGCATCCAAAGGGATCTCCAAGAGTCAAAACTAATTCTCCAGAGCCATTTATAAGTCCAGATCATTCAAATCTTGTCACATGGCTCCACAGTCCTTTTCTAAAAGCAGCAGCACAACAAGTTTGTGTGTTTTTAGCAATTTACTCTCTAAAAATAGACAACTAAATTTACTCTGGTGGTGTTCTAGGGTGTGTCCTTTTAAGAATCCAAACCTTCAATGAGAAAAGGAATGAAGAGATTTATCAACCTGCATCTCCAGCTAATTCTGGTAGCCAAGGAGGAAAATTAACAAAGCCACCAACTAATTGGCCCACTGGAAAAATTCCCTTTGTTCCAAAGCTCCACACAAGCTCCAGAGGTGTCAGGTTCACGTGGACAATAAATCCCTTTGGATGTGACTGTGCAGCCACCTCAGCTTTAGGAATCACAGGAGCCTTTTTGGGGGGAGAAGGGCAAGACCCCCCCATTTCTGAGCTGGTGACAGAAGCAGAGCCCTGAGCTGTTGCCTTTGAAGCACCAAACCCTCAGCAGGGTTAATTCCCAGTGCAGGTTTAATTCCACGTGCTGGAAATGCCAGTTGCAGTGCTGGCTAGCACAGGTTTCTCCTGGATAACTTCCCCCTTCCTCAGGAGCACAAATACTACAGCCAGCAAGCTCCAGGATCACACACAAGAGTGTCACAATCAACCTTTAACCAGCGTGCAGCAGGATCACTCCAAACATTCCTTAGGCCAGCAGATAGAGCATAATTAACCTATAAAAAGCAGCAAACAACCGGTTAAATATTGCTGACTGCACCAGAGGATCCCTAAGCCACACCAAAGGCACTGCAAGAGATACTGAGAGGAGCCCAGGTTGTAAATTCCTCCAAGATAAGTCGAGGAACAGCTCGGTGGAGTTTCCAGGCAGAGCCATGAATCAGCCCGGGGCACAGCAGGGAATTCATGGGCAGGGAAACACCAGGAAGCTGCACCTTGCTGCTGTCACACCAGTGAACCTCTGCAGTGGGAAAAACTTGCATTTGAAAGCTCCAAGCTGGAGGCAGCCGCTGGTTTCTCTTGCTGCTTACTCATGTTTGCCTTTGCTGCCGGACAACACAAGGGCCACACATCCCCTCTTTGTTCCAGCCCTCCCAGGAGCCAAAAGCTGAGTGGAAATAAAAAAAAAATAACCTAGACCTTGGGTAACGTGAGTGTCCTGCACTGATAACCAGGCCCTGAGAGCAGGGGTTGGGGTAATGAAACCTCCAACTCACAGATGAATAATGGAAATGAACTGTTTCCACCCCAATCTTAATTGTGCTCATTCAAAAACATCCCCACGCCCTCCACAAATGAGGTTTAAATGCTAAAAGATGACATAAGTGGCAGAACAATCACAGGAGTGTGAGCAGGAGACTCTGTTCCAGCTCCAACAGCCACACTTTGTCCCAGCTGGGAGCAGGGCTCCTTGTGAAACAGTTCATTTAAGGATTTTTGGGGTTTTCAGCTGTGATAAATAGGAATTATGCACTGTCAGTTTATGTAATTGTTACACAACTGCACAGACTTCAAAAACATTCATGTGACCACAAATTATATTATTTAAAAATCTTGAATAACCGGTCAAAATTGAATATATGGGGTAGCAGCTACTTCACAAGCACAGCTCCAAAGGGCTGTGGAATTCCACTGACTCCAGGATCATTCCTTTATCCAGAAACAAGCAATGCAAGAGGGAAAATCCCTTAGTCTGAACACGAGGAGTGCCACAATAAACCACAAACAGGTACCACTCCTTCTTGAAGGCTTTGAAATCAGCCTGGTCCCTGCTGACACTCTTATCTTTTGCATCACAAAAAGGCTTTATCCTCCGAAGATTATCTGGAGTTGCCATGCAAGTGTAACATTTATTATCGTGGCACGAAGACAAAGTGTTTCAGGTTATTTATAGGTACTAAAGCCAACACAAGTGTCCTGCCCCAAAGCCAAGGCTGGGACATTTTTTTAGGGCTTGAGCTGAAAGCCCAAAATTCTCCACAAAGGGCTGCAAATCCTATTACTGGTGTGAGTAAGAACGATCAAGTGTTTACTTGTAATACCTTGACCAAACATCACAGCCTGCACTAATTCCACTCTGCTCTTAAAAATGCCAAATAACAAAGCAAACAAAACACTTCTGAGGCACGCACTGGAAACTTTTCCTGCTTTTTGTGATTTTTTTTTTTTTCCTGCTGTCAAGGCCTCAGAACTCAGCCCGTGGGTCAGAAAGCATCACTGCTTTGAGCACTTGATGTGGGTTATTGCTTCTCCAGCAATTCTGCAGCTGGAATGCAGCAGAGGAGCTGACAATTATTATTGATTGGTTATAAAAAATAAAAACCAACAGCTGGATCCTCAAGAGGAGGCAGCATGTGCATTTCCCTGCCCAAAAATCAACATTCTGAGTTTGTGGTTTGACATAAATCCACTTTTTGATGCCAAAGCTCTCAGGTGTGCTGGGAACAGAACATCTCTGGTGAGCTCCACCCCACCTCAGGACAAGGTGCAGAAAGGAGCCAACAGCTCCTTAACTAAAGCCATTTCACCCCAAAACCACACAAATATCTTCTATTTTCCAGCCTCAACACCAGCTCAATAAGAATATGCTAATAATTTTTTTTTTTTTGGTTCACCAAGCCATTCCCTTGCACAAAAAGCATCCTGTGGCTGAGCTGGTTGTTCTCCCCATCAAGGTGCTGAGCAGTTGGCCTCTCACTTTCTGGAATGTGCCTTCCCTGTGCTTTGGGCACAGGAAATCTCTCCAGATTTCCAGCCTTGGACAGGCAGGTGAACTTAACTTCCAGGCAGGGCCGTGGCCTCCCGGTTTCACACTGTTAAAAGTTATCCAAAATAAAGATACATTCTTTAGATCTGTTTCAAAAACCTCGCCCTCTGGTTTATTTCCCTCCTCCCTCCTGTGGGAACACGGCGGCAGCTCGAACAAGGTTTTGTTTTTTACAACCTGGAACCTGTCAGGTCACTGCTCTTCCTCAGAGGTGGGGAAATGCAGGATTTCACACTGCCAGTGGATCCAGGAATTCCCCTGGGCACAGCAAACAATATTCAAAACACCTGCACAGCACTAAAAGCTGCAAACCAACTACCCCTGCCCAGAAGAAGCCTCTGGTTTTTCCTGGAGCCCAGCAAAGTTCCCAAGGCTGCTGTTCACTGCTCCTCTCCTCAGGAGTGGCTTCAAATCCACTGCTCCCCTCCCCCCGAGCGTTATTTTTAACCTGGATGATTTCAGTGATCCCATTTACAGCCCCACAGCTGTAACAGGGCTGAGGAGCAGCAACTTGGGTGGGAAGACAGGAATAGGTGGCCGGGATTAGGGCGGAAGAGATGGGGAATTTCTCAAGCTGAAAACCCCAAAGGCCCCGAGGCTGGAGGCAAACCCTGGGCCAGAACCAAATCTGTGAGGAGATTCACGTTTTCAAGATTTCTGTCACATGGCACAAAGTTACTCATCTCTGCTTGGGTTCCTCCAGGTCCCCAAAGTCACAAGATTCCCCATCACCCGCGGCCTTTGGCCCTCCCCAGGGAAGATCTCCCTCTCCCCTACCTGTGCTTCACATCCTGCAGCTTTATTATTCCCTTTCTTGCATTTATTACCTCCTTTTCAAACAAGGTTTAACCAGCCCTTCAGAGCAAGGCTTAAATCTGTTCACATCCCAGATTTAAAATCTCCCTCAATTATTTTTAAGCTCTCTATGCAACCACCTCATATTCAGGGGGAAAAAAAAAAGCCCCCAGTTATCCCTTTATGATCCTGTACCTATTTCAAATCACGAGGGAAGCCAGGAAAGCAAATTTGGGAAATCCTGGCAGAGCAGCCAATGAGAATGACTGGGAGACTTGAAGGATTTCACCAAACTGGTTCTGGCTTTGGAGCACGAGCACGGCGAGGATTTTTTTTTTCTTT
>VZRZ01007713.1:0-22070 GCA_013398175.1 Climacteris rufus
ACCTGTCTTTCAAAGCCAAGACACTACCACATGCAGAATTTATATATAGGGGAGACATGGGTGTATAGCATGACTTTCCACCTCCTGGATTCCTGCAGAAGAGAGTTTTGGCATATATACAGAGAAGGATTCAGGTTACGCTGATGATCAGACTGATGAGGTGTTGCTGCAGGGTGTATCTTCCACTCCATTTGGGTTTAGCCTAGGTCTGTTATTAAAAACTGGGCTACTGCTGACCTCCACAGTCCCAGTGTGGCACCTCTGCCTGTTTTTCAGCTTAGTTGCTCACACATGAGGGTCCTGGTTGATGGCAAGTTGAATATGAATTAGCAGTGCCCTGGCAGCCCAAAGGATCAACCATGTCCTGGGGGGCATCAGGCCCAGCATCACCAGCTGGATGAGGGAAGGGATTGTCTTGCTTGCTCTGCACTGCGGTGGCCTAACCTCGAGTGCTGGAGTAGTTTTGGGTGCCACAATCTAAAAAGGATCTGAAACTGTTAGAGTGCATCCAAAGGAGGACAAAAAAGATGGTGAAGGACTTTGAGAGGAAGCCATACAAGAGGCAGCTGAGTAAGCTGGGGTTGTTCAGCCTGGAGAAGAGGAGACTGAGATCAAACATCACTGAGGACTTCAGCTCCTCCCGAGGAGCAGTGGAGGGGCAGTCCCAATCTCTGCTCTCTGTGACCAGTGACAGGACTCAAGGGAACAGCTGGAGCTGGGTCAGGTGAGGTTTAGGTTGGATATTAGGAAAATGTCTTCCCCAGGAGGGTGGTCAAGCACTGAGACAGGCTCCCCAGGGAAGTGGTCACAGCACTGAGCCTGTCTGAGTTCAGGAAATGTTTTGACAATGCTTCTGGGGTTCTATTATTCTGGGAAGGGCACAAGCTGTCCGTTGGTACAAATGGCCATGAGTTTCATTTGTCTTGGAAATGGATGAGACAACATCTTGAGTCTCCATATTCCAAGTCAAAGCATGACAATGTTAAGCTATACTCTAAAATTATTGTATTACAAATGGTTTTATTCTCTGAAGCTTCACAATACACAGATTTATTAATATTTTCAGGCTTTTCTCTTCAACCAGAAAAGTTGCAAACAATTTTTTGAAAATTCAAGCTGAAATTCATTGTCATGTTCCCCAACCTGGCAACTGAAGATGTGAAGAAAACACTGAATGTCACAAGAATTGTAGTAAAACATTAATTGCTGGTAGTATAATTTTTTGCACATTTAGATTCTCCCTGATCCTGCACTGGCTGTGCATATTTGACAAAATATGATCAAAAAACATAAAATGAGCTATTACCGAGCTGCTTTGTAACTGACAACTAGAGCCAGCAAGCTTCCTACACAGTTTTCTGTGTTCTAAGGCATAATTTAATGGTTTCACAAGGTGTGAATAAATACATATGTGTATTTATGGAGCTGGATTGCATTCTGGCAAAACCACTGGCAAAATTCCCATGGAGTCTCAAGGAACAGAATCAGCCCTTTAATGTTTTAATAGTTTTCTGACTTCTTATTGGCTAGTGGACAAGCTACAGTAAGCAGAGTTGCTGTGAAGTTTAGAGTAAGCTCTCTCTGCCTTTAATCAGAAAAAACAAAATGTAGCTGGAATCTAGCAAGGCTAAACACTTTAGGAGACTTTCTCACTTATTTGTAAAGAAGATTCATGGAACAGTGGCATTGAAAAAAGAAGACTTTTTACTTTTTTTTTTTTTGTACAGGGCAGATTGATATAATTGATCTACAGGAGAGTGAAATAGCAACATATTTGGGACAAATTTATTAGAATGGGCATGGTGATACTTTCTGGTCTCTATTCCAGCATGGGACTCTGGTCCAGAATATCTCCAACATCTGCCATCTCTATCATGATATTGTTTCTTGTGAAACAGGTAAGTTGATTCAATAATAAATAATGGACAGTATAAAAGTGGATTCCTATCACATAACATTTTAACTGCCACAAACAACATGTTTGTATCAAAAATCCTTCTGACATAACAATTTATTTTTATAAGAGATTAGTCATGAGAAATATTGGATGCAAAGCTGTAGAGTTTTATATTAGAACTCTCTTTGACTTGGTCATTTATTACAATTTTCTTCTATTAATCCTCATTCATACAGTGAATAAATTGTGTTTACAGACATTTGCACAATCACTTTCATACCAATATTGATCAATATTGAACTATTTTCTTTTTTTCAGTTTTCATATCAGATAACCATACTATTCTGAATCATGTTTACTGTTTATTCTCTGTTCTAAACCCACTTTTGATTTGTTTCTGGCACTACCTTTTATTCTTTCACTTGCACAAATGGTGAGCATTGAATCTCTCATTTGTGAAATCTGGTGTCACTGGTTTCATGCTGCACCTCACCTTCATACAGAATGCTAGTCAATCTGCATGCGATTTCTACCTTTATTTCTTGTAGAGATCCACCACAGCACTTTGGTTTTTTCCCGAAATCTATACAAAATTCTGAAAGCTTACTTCTTTTTTCTATGTTGCCTTATAACTTGGGAGAGTGTAATTCTCTTCGAGGAAATTTTCACATAAGTTTTTAATAATTATTAATTATTTATAAATATAAACCTTGATTTGAATACATTTTAACAGTAATTATTGGCATGTGGTAAACTTCAGTTTAACTGAATAAAATTCAAATATATATTTAGGGTACATTTCTATGAAGTAAGTGTATGGGTATTAGGACAATAAACAAACTCATTATAAAGTGAAAGTAATAAGGTATTTCTGTCTATTCATTCTCCATTTTCTTGGGTTTCTAAGAAAGTGGGTTTTTCATCTGTGTGTGCTGTAGAGTCTGGATCTTTGTTCCTAGCACTTTTATAAAGAAAAAGTTGCCCGGAGACAGATTTTTTTTTAAGAAAATATTCCTAATGTTTTTGTATAATTCAAATCTTGAGCTTCTCTTTTTAGTGCTTCTGTTAATAGAACTGAAACAACTCTCAGAATTGTAAGACAGCCATAGCACCAGTTCCATCAATGCTAACAGAAAATCTCCCAAGTACTTCTGCGCAATCGAAATTTTACTAGACTAATCACAGGGAATTACTTTTTCAAAGTGGTTCTTGCAACTTGTTTAAAGCAATATGTGCTATATTTCTTTATCTTTTATTTCATAAGAAAGAAACATTTAAAGGAATAACAGTTATAAATTACTATATGTGTATTTTCTAGCAAAACCCTTTATAGATAGGAAAAATATCTGTCAGAATAAACCTGGACCATAGGTGAAAGAATAACTAAATATTTTTCATCTTGTCTTTCTCGTTAATGCCTTAATTGAAGGGTTTTCTTTCTGTCCATAAGAGCATAGTCTGAGTAAATAGAAACATTTCATTTGACTGCTAGCTTAGTATGAAAAATTAAAAGCGTGAAATCATTACTATACTGTGGCCAGTTATAAAAATTTTAAATTTAAACCAGTCTGCAACCATATATAATCCATTTCCTAAATGAAAGCTTCAGGCACATTTTTTTCTGCATTCAGCATATTTTTAAAGAGTGGTGTCACATTGGTACAGTTTGTGGGCGCTGAGCAACCTAAATAAGGTGCTAGACCCTTCCAGAATTTTGATTAAATTTTAGTGCAAGCAGAGTGTCAGGCTCATGGGCTGAGGCAGTTCCTTTGTTACCAACAAAGCTTCAGACAAAGCTTCAGGGCTTTCAGCACAGGGCAAAAGGTCATGGACTTTCTGAGCTTCTGTCTTGGACACTGGTATTTAATTTCTCGTAAGATAGAAGTCCTGCTTAAAAGCAGCAGCTGAATAACAACTGAAACATAAAACAGATCAAAACTGCATGTTTCCACTGCCTGAGATCATGGGAAATTTACCTGAAAGTCAGTATTTCTACCCTTGAACATGCACGATCTCTAAGTGTTGATAGCACTGAGTAAGCTAAAACTTAGATCATAATAAAACCTTGCTTTGTGATTTGTGATCACAACCTGTATCAGCTGCAGAGAGGTATTTGTTGGGTCTTTTCATAATATAGTCACAGGGCCCATACCTCATCCCTGGACGTATTCAAGGTCAGGTTGGATGGGGCTGGAACAAGATGGTCTTTAAGGTCCCTTGCAACCCAAACCATTCTAGGATTCTATGGTTCTATGACTTGGCCTTCTCCCACACAGCAAAACCAGAAAAAGCTTCCACAATCTCAGCGGTAATTATTGTGGTCCTCATATTGACCCATACTGTAGACCATCCTCTTCCTGAGAGAACCTGTGCCCCTCTGAAGAACCACAGAGACATGGATGTTAAGACATAGAGGCAAGCCTGTCTCTTTGACTTTTTGTTTACCCTTTTTCACTTAGTTAAACAGACACAGAACATCAAGGTGTCTCGCTTCCTTCCTTTTCCCTTCCCTCTAAAGTGCCTTATTCCCAGTCTATTTGGTTTGTCTGCTAGTGCCAGCTTAGAGGTATCGTGCAGGATTCCCATTCTCGTGACCTGGGTCCCAAGGGGAATGGCATGAAGGGAAGGTTTAGGTTTGATATTAGGAAAAGTTTCTTTGCTCTTGTGACTGGTGACAGAACTTGAGGAAAACAGCAGGAGGCTAAGTCGGGGGAGGTTTAGGTTGGATATCAGGAAAAAGTTTTTCACCTAGAGGGTGTCTGAGCACTGAACAGGCTCCTCAGGGAATGGTCACAGCCCTGAGGCTGCCAGAGCTCAAGAAGTATTTGGACAATGCTCTCAGGAATAGGGTGGGATTCTTGGGGTGGTCCTGAGCAGGGCCTGAATGATCCTTGTGTACCCCCTTCCAACTTGGGCCATTCTCTGATTCTCACAGGACAGTAAATAACTCTCTAATGCAGTTGATACAAAAAAGGCTTAACAGGATGTCCCACTGCAGAAAACAGCAAAGTCTTTTCCCTGGGGCACCTGCATCAAACCCTTTCAAGCCAAGAAGGGAACGAAAGCTGATTTTCCTCACTCCCAGGCATTGCCAGCATTCTTCAGCCTTTCTCTGTATTTATGTCCTCTCCCCAGTGAGAGTGGAGGCCCCAGCAGACTGAATAGTTGGTACGAACAGCAAGCTTGCTTTTCTGAGCCCATTTTTATTGGTAGTCCCTGTATAAGTACCTGATGATTAATTCAGAAGTTGCTGCCATTCAAGTCATCATGGTTTGCTGTTGAATATCTGTTTATTATTTCTTTATTAGGGTAAATCTAAAGGGATTTTTTAGTCTTTTAGATCAACAATTAAGGCTACTTCAGCACTTTCATTGCTACTTGCACATTTATTGCCATCTCTTTTGAGGTATGACAATCAGAGTTAGTCATATTATCCAAGGAGAGTTGCACTAGGGACAAGTACTGCTCATTAATACTGTCTTGTACTCCTTTTCAAAATCCTCTGTTGTATGTACAACTCCAGAAATGTCAATAGCCTCCTGTAGTGCAACACTGAGGACATTAGGCAGAATTTCTTCACAGAAGGGGTGATTGGACATTGGAATGGGCTGCCCAGGGAGGTGGTGGAGTCACCATCTCTGGAGGAGCTTATGGAAAAACCAGATGTGGCTCTGAGTGCCATGGTCTGGTTGACATGGTGGTGTTAAGTCATAGGTTAGACTTGATGATATCAGAATCTATTCCAGCCTAATTGATTCTCTGGTTCTGTGATTTTCAACAGGTTGCTCCTGTCACTTAATTTCTACAGATAAATACAAATTTTCAAAAAGTCCTGACATACATCCTCCAGCTGTGGCTTCTAAGAGTAAAACATTGCATTGGGTTTATCGTAGTGTATGCTTTACCAAGGGAGTCATGTTTCTCATCTATATAGACCTTATTTCCCCCTGCCATGGGCAGGGACACCTCCCACTAGACCGGGTTGCTCCAGGCGCTGTCCAACCTGCCCTTGAACACTTCCAGGGGTGGGGCAGCCACAGCTGCTCTGTGAAACCTGTTTAATTTTGATTAGCAATTTAATTATTTTAATATGTTCTTCTAACTGTATTTTAAATCAATTTTCAGGTCAGCTGACAGCTCTTAACTTTTTTTTGTCAGCTGCAGCTTTGATTTTATATAGATTTGATTTTTTTCACCAGACAGCTTTATGGTAGAAAAAAAAGCATCTCACAAGTAGTGACCAGGTATTGGCTATCTGACCGTGCTTGCAGATTCAAAAAATGGACACTTCCATAAGGAAGTGATGTCATTTAGGCCTAAACTGCTCCTCACTCTGGTTGAGTGAACTTCTTCCTGCCATGTATCAATCTCATCTCCAGGAATGGAACCAAACAAGCTGCCAGGTAGCCACTGTGAGGTTTTCTTTGTATTTCCTTGGCTGTTTAATGCATTTGTTTATTAGAAACTGAAGTGTTCTTCCTTAAACCAAGCAGTCCTGTCTACAAGTGCGTCATGTCCATGTCTCTGTCTCTTCAAATGAGGTTCACTGACCCAGGAGTGTCTGAAGAATCTCCTCTGGCGCCCAGCATTTTGAGGTCTACATGAGGGAAATGTCAAGATGCTTTTTATTTTGGAAACATGCATTCCTTTCTCATGGCTGCTGTAAATATTCGCTCCTTATCTTGCTAGCCCATCAGAAGAAGAATAATTATAGTCTTTCTACTACCTCAGACTTAGAGTGGGGTGTCTGGAAATTAGCTGAGAGACTAAAAGCAGAGTATTGAGCAGGCAACATTTTACACAGTAAAAACACGCATGAAATAGTTATTCTATGTAAGAGCCAGCTCATAGTCTCCACTGTTCTTGTTTTGAAAGTAAATAAATATTATTTTCTTTGTTTTTCACAAAGACCCCCCATAGGTTCAAAGGAACAAAGGTGGAGTTCACAGCCATACATTGTTCTGGTTATATATCTCAGCCCTTGGCACATCACCAAGCTCAGACAACATCAGGACAATAATGCATATGGGAAAGGCAATTTCAAAGAAAGGTTCTAGGCTAGACGAAAAGAAAGTGACTTTTCCTGGAGAACTGAAAAGCATTTTTTGGTAAAAAGATTGTTTTAGATAACTTATATTTTATTTGCTCTCCAAAATTTGTTTATTACAGTTGGTAACATTTTCAACTAGTAATGAATGTTTCATTTTTGCTGACTTACAATAACAGTGATCTTTGACTGCTGGCCTGCCTCTGGCCTGTCAAAGCCCTGGTTTCAGGCAACCAGGGAACTTATTGCACAGACTGCTTAGGCTGGTGTTCTTTGCTACAGATAAATAATGATCAAGTCATCTTGCTAATACTGAGCTGTAAGCAGCATCTCCCATTATCCTTTCTCTACTGCTTTGCTCCTAATCGGGCATTTCTACACCAGCCCACATCTCTAGGCAATTTTGCATTTAATTCTTCTATTTTTAACCATTGCTTTCCTAAACAGTAATTATCAGCTATGGCCCTCTTAAAGGCCTCTGCAGTCAGTGTTGGATGTATCAGAAAGATGGATATTTAGGGAGACCAAGATAAAGTATAAGAGTCCCCTTAGGACAACTGCAACCCTTACATTGCTAAGGTGTATGCCATAGATGTCCACCACATCCTAAACACTTCAGTCACTATATACAAAATCATTACTAAAATGTTTCTGTAGCTGGGAATTTTTAGAATTTGTTTTAGCAGCAGATTAGATTTGATATTGGGATTATTTTTAAAATTGGAGAAGTATTTAAAGTTTTCCTCTGTTCTAGAAACTGTTGTTCTGCATTCTCAATTGCACCTTTTCATGCTAACATCTAGGTCTCTTCCCTTTCTGCTTATCTGCTCCACAGTGCCAAGGGAGTAACTCAAGGACAGCATGTCCAAGCAGGGCTCCTAAGCCTGTACTTTGATTCTGTTTTCAATCACCACTGACAGTCACCTCAAGTCCTGTCTTCTGTGGCCACAGAGCCATACATGTCTTACAAACGCAGCAACCCTCTCTCATACAACCTGCCAGAATTTGTCCATCAGAGCAAGTACCTATTCAGACGTTGATCTCTTTTTTTGCTTCATTTGTGTTCTCAGACTATCTTCAATCATAAAAGAAAAGAGTGAGTGATAGATCCAGTAGAACCTTGTGGATTGAGGGAGGATTGTTATTGTTTTAGGAGCAGCTAAACATGTTTAGGCACAGAACAATGCACAGGGTGAGCAGGCAAAGAGAAACAGCCAGAGCAAGTGTTTATTCTGTACCACCTCACAGCATTGTTGGGGAGAGGGAACGGAGTCTCTTCCAGGAAGAAGGAGTTCCTTCCAATGTACATGCAGTGGGGGGAGCCATCCTGTATCGACTTGTTGCCCATTTTTCACTGTTAAAAAATAGCCAGCTCTCTCTGTTAGACAGTTTCAAGGACGAGATTCTGTAAACATAGCTATGTTGTTGTAAAAATTATCTTTTTACATTCCTTTCCCATGGACACAGATCCTTTTGATGGACACTTCTTTTAACCACTGTAGTTAAAGACGGAAGTGTTAAAATTCTCCAATGATCTGTGATTTCTAAAAGTGTATATAAGAATTAAACGAAGGTGGGTTCTCCCCCTTCCGCCCTTTGCTCTGAACACGACTCGGACTCTGGCTCTCATTATTTCTGCGTCTTCGGCTGATAAGCCGGGATAAGCGGCTAATAACTGGTAATAACTGGTAATATCGACTGTTATCAAGGGGTGGTGGGGTGTTTCCGTGTGAATAGTTTCTTTGCTTGTACCCTCTGTCATTAGTATTGTTGCTGCTACTGTTGCTTTCTTACCTCATTGCTGTTTCCAGTAAACTGTTCTGATCTCAGCCCCTGATCTTTGCCTTTTGTTCCTCCAATTAGAGGGCACATGGTTTTAGTGGGAGTACTAAATTGGAGAATATCATTCCTAAACCACAAAAGCAAGGAGCCAGGAACCTGCTATCATAGGAGCAGCCAAGCAGAGGAGGTAGCTCTTGTATTCCTGGGTTGGTGGATTTCCAGACGCTAGACAGATCATCGCAGAATCTGCTGTCATTAAACTAACTAAAGTAAAGCTTGTCTTCAAGTCTCCACTAGTAAAAGGGAGGTTGTTCTTGAGGTGCTTTTATTTCTATTCTCCCTAAGAAGATCCCATCAACAGATCATATTCTTTATAGAAATCTAGCATTTCAGAATTTAAAGGAATTCCTCCTCTAATGTCATCACAACAGGGAGACCTAGACAAAACCAGCTTTGAAAATATCAAGAACAAAAAACCCCAACCCCTCCAATCATCCCACTCCCCTCCAAAACATGCAAAAACACCTCCTCCCCCAAAGGAAAACAAACTATCAAACAAAAGAAAAGAAACGTACTTATGGAAGTCCAGGACATGAAAAATCTATTTTTGTGGGGTGTTTTATATGGAGAAAATTTTGGCAAGGGGAAAAATAGTTTTTCATTTTATTATGAGGGAAATCTAGAGGGAGAAGACTCTTCTTACCTATAGACACAAGAAGAAAGCAATAGAGTGCCCTATCTGGGCAAAAAGGGCAACACAGTTGGTGTAGATGGGCAAGTAAAACTAAGATTTACAAAAGTGTTTCTTCAAAAAAAAAAAAAATAAAAAGAGAAAAAAGAGGAATAGAAAGATGTCTATGGCACAGTTGCAGCTACTGGTAAAAGAAGTGCTGGGCAGGAGTCCAGAATGCAATGGAGGAAAGGTGTTAGTAGCTAAATAGCACTGCTTATTCATTACAGGTTTATTCAATTTTTTTTATATGTACTACTCAACCAGGTGTGCTTGATCATCTTAAAAAATATTCTAAAACTGAAAAGCCCTTGTAATTATTATCAATCAGATTCCTAAATTAACCTAGCATAGCAGAAGCATAAATTAATGGGAAGTGTTAGCTGATCTTGGCATAAAACCCTGGAAACACTGTAAAGTTAGTCAAAGTCAGCACATATTTTCTACAGTTGAGGGATGAAATGCCAATTTTTTGGTGCACCCTTACAGGTTCTGGCAATTAAATGTCTGTGTGGACTTTTTAAAAGCGATTTTATAGAAAATATATTTTTAAAGGAAAATATTTTTGTGGTAATATAGGACCATTGCAATACATTTCTTATTTGCAAAGACAACAACTGAAGAAATTTCATTAATAGGGTGGTGAGGCCCTGGCACAGGTTGCTCAGAGAAGTTCTGGCTGCCCCATCCCTGCAAGTGTCCAAGGCCAGGTTGGACAGGGCTTGGAGCAACCTGGTCTAGTGGAAGGTGTCCCTGCCCATGGTGGTGGGTTGGAATGAGATGATCTTTAATCTTTCTTCCAACCCAAAGGATTTGTTTCTGTGATTCTATGATTCCTGGAGAAGTAAGAGTTCTGTCTTTAGCTCCCTTTTTACGTACTATTCCTCCCTTCTCCTCTCTGTTTTTTCTTTCCTCTCCTTTCAAATTTCTTATAATGGAAAGAAATTTACCATTAAAAACCACAATGTTCTAATTGATTTTCCTTGTGTGCAGTACTTTCACTCCCAGGTCAAAGGTTCTCTGCTGGAAAAAACCACCACTGGATGGAACAAATATAAACAGGAATGCTTGAAAATGCTGCAGGAATCATCTGTAGATACTGGTAAGTAACTAAACAGCACAATAAAGAAATGTGTTAAGTAACATTGACGAATATGCAAATATTATTTTGCTTGCTTTGCAGAAGTGTATGGCTATTCCCAACTTCTAAATGTAGACCAATCAGCTGTAATGATCATGTAAACATGCAATCATTAAATTAATGACTGTCTTCATTCTTAAACACACTGTATTCCTATATGTAAAACCAGATCACATAAAGAAAGGAACCACTGAACAGTTGGTGCTTTGCTACCACTGTAATGTGGCACTGAGTGCCTGGGCCAGAGGTATCTGCTAGCTGCTTTTGGTAAGAAGCTGGTAAGACCACTTTTCACTTCACTTTTCAGGCTGAAGGAAGTCAGGCCACCCAGGGAAAAGAAGATGTCTCCCATTTCTATGCTTTAAAACTGAGCCATGAAAGATAGACACAAAACAATTGAGGCAACATAGAGCCTGTTTTCTGCCTGGTCAAGGCAGCTGGGGAGCTGCTGACTTCTCAGAGGACTGTTTGTGCATTTTGGGACACAGTCAGTAAGATAATAAGTTAAGACACAAACCCACGGTTCGCCATGTTCACCTGACACAAACATTAGCTTAAAGTCCCTTGTTTATTCTCCTGTCTCTGTGCCTTTTGGATTCTTAGATGAAGGGCAGCATACCTACAGTGTCTTCTTCTGAATCCACACCTCCCACCTTTGGTTGGATGTTCAAAGTTGTATGCTATTTGGCTAAAGGGGATGTCACAATCTGTCATTATTTCACTTTTAAATGTATAAGCTCTGCTCAGGTAGGTGACTGTCTTCAGGAAAGCATGGCATGTGTTAGATTTGAGTAGTTGGAGAAGTCCAAGAAGTAGCTGGGAGAGAAATGACTGCTGTTCACCAAGGAAAGATTAAAAGTGAATTTGTGCTCTGTTTTGTACTCACTGGCTATAGGCAGGTATTGAAAGCACCCTCACCAAATTTGTTGGTGACTCCAAACTGGGAGGTATCAGACGTAAGAGCCATTTATGGAAAATAAGGAAGGAGAAAACACAAAAAGGTCAGAGAAGAGAAGCTTCCATAAGTTACAGACTATGTGACTACAGTCAAGGAAGCAAGAAGACAGTAACAAGGACTGCAGAGGGGACAAAAGTTTTTATGGAAAGCAGGGAAAGTGAAGCATAGATCAACTCAGCCAGTACACCTGCAGGATGGCTTACAACTAAAGCTGACAGGAAATAAAGAGGAACAGTAGTGAGCATCTAGAAGTCAATGACCTGTGGTGAACACGTGGTGTGCAGAAAACATTAGCATGATGCAAAAGAAGAGTGTATTTTGGCAGGAAAGCAGAGAATGGTGGCTTTGGTGGCAATTGGAACTAAGCCAGAAGACCCTGGCAAGATATTAGAGGGTAGTAGTTTGTAGTAGTTGATCAAGAGAACTACAGGAACTCAGAACTCTAGTTTTCATAAAATTTAAAAAAAAAGATATTTTTCTCCTGGCAGCCTCCCTGATCCATGCTTCAACAAATCTTGATCAGAAATTGGGGAAAGGAACTATAAAAAAGCAGCTATAAAATGTTAACAGCTACACAGGTCCTAACACAGAGGTTTAGCCTCAAAGGTCGTTTGCAGTTTACCTGGAACAGTTCACAATGTTTTCCATGATTGTCCATTGTCTGGACAATTTTTGGTAAAACTTTTATTTGCTTCTCTCCCCAGGAATACATTGCAATGGGACATTTGATCAATTTGTTTGCTGGCCTTACTCACCCCCAGGAAATGTCTCTGTTCCTTGTCCTTCATATTTGCCATGGCTGCAAAATGGTAATGTGAAAGTGGTAACTTGTCTTGGAGTTTGTGCCAGAAATTCAGCTAAAGGACAGGTGGTGCTTGTCTATCTTGCTCCAGTGTCCTCTGAAGTGGCTGAGTGCTCTCATCTCACCTCTTTGTACCTCTTCTGAACTGAGACAGAAAATAATGTTTCATGTTTATTTGCTCTTTTTTCCACCTATGCTTGCCAAAACTCCGTATTGTCAGCTATAAAGCAACATTTGCAATGTCATGTAACCATACTGCCAGGGCTTTATTTGTAGTAACAGATTCAGTGTTCAGCTTCTGAGGTTCAACTTCTGGGGTCCCCACTGATCCCAGACACAAAACTCTCTTCCAGAAAACTGGAAGATTCAAACTAAGCAGCATTCCAAGCAGTCAGCCAGTTGTCCAGTAGGGTATAGCACACCACCAGCAGTATAATGGAGATGCTTTTTTCTCTTTTTCTGTCTGAATTTCTACAAAAGTGTCATGGTTTGAGCTGGCAGCATGCCAAGCCCCTCACAAAAAGCCGCTCACTCCCCTGCAGCTGGACAGAGGAGAGAAAATTTAAGGAATTTGAGTCAAGGACACTGAGAGAAAAAGATTCTAATTAAACTACCATTCAGGCAAAACAGGCTCAAACTTAAAAGTGATTAAGTGAATTTATTGCTTACAAAATCAGAGGAGTATACTGAGAAACAACATAAGCCCTTAAAACACCTTCTTTCCCCCCACTCAGCCCCTCCCTCCTTCCCACTAACCGCATGAGGAGACAGGGTGAGGGGTTTCTTTGGTCAGTTAATTCCTCGTGATGTTTTCCTTCCACTGCTTAGAGGGGGGGCTGGTAACCTTTGCAGCCTCTGTGGTATTAATTCCCTTTTCCATACCAATATGAAGTGACGTTTTTCCATCAGATAGCACAGTTCATCTGATACGGCCACCACTGCATCACTGCCAAGGGAGTACAGTCCTTCCAGGCCCAGGTCCAACTCAATGATGACTCCCACTAGCAGCAGAGAACAGGAGCTTCTTTATCTATTGACCCCCACAGAATGGCATCCCCTAAGCATCCACCCCTCCTGCTTCGGTGTGGACACCTTCCCCACAGCTGGGGTGGATTTCTGTATCTCCATTGGGGGATGCGGGGAAATGCCGCACCAACATAGTCCTTACCACCCACAGATCACAGGCTGCAAAAATGTCTTAGCTTCGGTGTTTGAAGCTCTCCCCTCCTGTTCCTTCTTGGCTGACCTTGATGGTGTCCATGTTTGCTGCTTCGCCTACATGTTCTTACTCTTCCTCTTCGTCTAGAAACTACAGTGTGTGCACCTACTTTGTTTTCATTTCTTCTTAAATATGTTGTCACAGAGGCGTTACATCCATGTCTAATTGGCCTAGCCATGGCTAGTAGCATGTCCATCTTCAGAGCATTCAGAAATTGGCTCTGCTGGGCGTCTGTGGAAGCTTCCAGCAGCTTTCCACAGGAGCCTTCTTTGTGCCACCCCCTCCCAAAAAAAAAAAAAAAAAGGCCCTATCAAACTATGACAAAAAGCAAGATGCAAGATGTACCAGGTTAGGAAGCTTTACACTATGTTCACAGTGGGGAACAGAGTGGGGCATCATCTGGTATCCTCATCCATGCCACAGCATTTTCAGATAAGAGGCATTAAAGACAGCTCAGCTGTCTGTTTGTCCTAGAGATTTTGCAGGATTTGGGTTAGGATTGTTTGTGGTCCCCATTTCCATTGCTGGTCCCATTTTCAAGGCATAGCTGTATCTGTCCTGGGACACCAATGGACTTGAACCAGAAATGCTTGGAAGCTTGAGGTAAATTTCTTGTGGTTTGTCATCATTGACAAGTCTGAAGTACTGAAAAAGTGGAGTGGTCTAGAAATGAGATTTCTGATCATATTTCATAGATTATTTTAGATTTTTTTTTCCATGTCCATATAGAGTTCCTGCTCTGCCACAACAAACTGTGCTCCCAAAGTAATTCTCTCAGCTCCAGTTACGCTGAGCAAAACAGGATATTCTGGTTGTTGCTGCCACCCTTAAACATGTTCAATTCAAAAATTATTTAAAAAGCTCAGGTCTGATTAGAAATAAATGGATGGCAGCTGTTAAGGACAACATCAAACAAACATCAACCAGGGTCCCCATACCATTCCTCTGATGCTATGGGCAAATTCCTAATTCGTATAAACTAGGTCAATGCAGTGAAAACCAAAGAAACTTCGCTCCAGCTGCTTAAGGGGCCCCGGAGCACAGAAATGAAACCCCAGCCTGCAACACCTGCAACATGAGGTGTTACAGAGAAAGACAATTCCCTAATCAAATCCTTGTGCAGCTTTGACTGCACAACGTGGTCAATGAATTACCCATATTTTATGGGACTTTGAAGTTTAATGAGGAAAAATGAATAAAGTGAAATGTAGGGTTTTCTTTTGGATGTACTATGGGGGTTTTCTGGTAAAAACCAGGTACATTCGGGGAATTTATTTCTGCTCGATTACACTCCTACTTTGTCCAATGTAAATATGAGAAATATATTGACAAAGACAAAAGAAAAGTGGGTTTTATTCATCTTTTGAGTAGGGGTGGTGTGGAGTCTATTGTGGAGGTGTAAGGGACAAATCTTTTAAAAGTGTATGAAAAAAGATATCTTTATTTTGACCTTTCAAACTAAACCTGTTTACTTTCAGGAAGTGTAGGACATGTATACAGAGTCTGCTTGGATGAAGGGATTTGGCAAACAAAGGAAAATTCCACAGACATTTGGCGGGATAGTTCAGAATGTTCTGAGAAAAATCATTTCAAAAAAAATGTAAGTATGTTTCATACTGTGGTTGAATACTTTAATCTTCTTAATCCTTTCCTGAGTAACTGACAAAATATTTCCATTTAATACCTGCAAAGGATGTTCAGATTTCATTTAAATTACAAATGGGAAGCCGTTATTTTATTTAGAAGAAGCAGAAGAGAAAATATTAAGGAAAGGGATTCCTGCTTTAGATGCCATGAGTTCTTTTCTGTTCAGAGTCCAGTGTTCACATGTGCTGATTTTCTCCTAATAAAATAGAAAAAGACTGCAACTTGTCAAGCAAGTAAACATCCCAGCATCTCCCAAAATCGCATTAGTCTATCAAGGTCAGACAACTTCCCTTCTGAACCTTTCAACATTTAATGAGCCTTTCAACATTTAATGAGAATTTACTGAGCTGTTAATTGATAATTTTAAATTTAACTGGTCAGAGACTGGAGGATTCATCCTAATCTAATGCCATCCTTCCCATATTTCTCATATTGCATCAGTCCAAGGGCTGGACTTTGTCAGCAGGAGGAAACTTCTTTTGCCATGGAGTTCAGCTTAGCAGATGTCAAAATTAGGTCTCTTAGGTACGCACTATTACCACTATTTTTTACTTTTTGGTACTGACTCAGTGCTGCTTCTTACTTCATCAAGTAACATTGCTTTACTGATTAGTTATGAAACCCTATTAGTTTAGTATCTCCATGTATTACTAAGTTTTTATTAAACTCTTTATATAGTAAGTACATGAATCTCCAAACTTTGTTTGTTTATACAACTATAATAAATATTAATAAGTACTAAGTGTTTTCCAAGGTTTTTTGACCATTCTGGTTGGCAATTTTTTTTCTGGGAGACATATTGTTTCATCTTGTGTGACAGCTGACAATTTCTTTGAAATCTTTAACTAGCTTTCCTACCAAAACTAAATGTGGTTTTGTACCTGTTTGTTTTATTAAATGGAAACCCCCAAGATGTTAGAAGTAACCCAGAGCTGGTATCTGCATACATCAGAGGAATCAGCTTGGCTTCATTTGCTTTGGTGTTGCAAAATTGAAATAGCCAAGATGATAATTTGAGCTTTTTAAAGGATTATTGCCTGCTTAAATGTTTCCATGGAACAGAGTTACTAATAGCTGGGAATCTCCTGCACCCACACTGCTCTCCCTGGGCACTCTCACCTTTTTCAAGAGAGGCATATCTCACGTAAGATTATTAGAGAAAACTACTGTCAGGAAGACAGTGCAAAAGTCCCTGGTGCGGAGTAGGAAAACAAGAAAAACAGGAAACTCACTGAAGAAAAGACACAGCTTCCAAGAAAATCTCTGCAGGCCAAATATGGGTTATGAAAGTCACATATCCTGTATCTCACATTCCCTCTTCAGAGATGCTTTCCTTGGGCTAGAAAAGGATCGTGAATAGTTGAGGGATAGACATAAGCAGCTAAAATAAAAAAAACTTAGGAAAAAGAAATGTTAAATGAAGCAAATTGAAAGGAAATCTGTGCAAGGCCAGAAACTGGACTTCAACTATCCTTGTAGATATCTTTAAACTCAGGATGTTCTATAGTAATCTATGCAAATGTGAGTGCTTCCCTTCCTCCTCTCAGGTCTTACTTGTCATTCAAAGACATTGAAGACAGCTCTAATTTAATAATTTCTGAGGTTTTTTTTTTGAACTCAAGAAAGAAGTCAGTCTATTTCAATACCTCTAGACAGAACTGACTCTGAAAATTGTACAGACACAACTGATCTGTAACTGTGACTCCAGGCCACACACATAGTAGTGCATTTGTGTGCGCAGGTTTGGTGAGTTGATTTCTGCAGATGTTAACCAACCAGGATCCATTTGGTGCATGACAATGCATCATAGCAATGATTGGCTGGGGATCAGTCTACAAACGGTGTTGGTGCAGAAGAAATTTGGAAATAAATCTATGAGTGTCTTTGTATTTAAAAAGAAACTAAGACTCGCTGCAACTATCTTTGTCATACACCGATTTCAAAAGGCAGTGCAGAGACCAGGCATCAGAACCCTCTCCTGGCTCCTTGCAACTCAAAAAAGGTAAACCCAAAAGTTTCTGAGCTGTGTTTGTGCTCTACCCACCTGCCTACATAACATATATTTCTTCTTTGTTCCCAGGAAGAAGAACATAGACTACTTACCACATTACAGCTGTTATACACTATAGGATATTACTTTTCTCTCATCTCACTTGTATTAGCTCTGCTTATACTTTCTTTACTCAGGTTAGTATAAATTTAAATGCATTTCAAAAGTACAGAGCCCTGTACTCATATTCTTCTTTTATGTAATTGAATTTATTACTTAGGTTCCAATGTTCCAGTACCTTCCAGCCTTCCAGTACCCGAAGGGGCTACAAAAAAGCTGGAGATGATCTTTGGACAAGGGCCTTCCCCAGGGGGGAATGACTTTAAATTGAAGATGCTAGATTTAGATTAGATAGTAGGTAGAAATTCTTTACTGTGAGGCCCTGGCACAGGTCATCCAGAGAAACTGCCACATTCCTGGCAGGGTTCAAGGCCAAGCTGGATGAGCCTTGGAGCAACCTGGTGTTCTTGCCAATAGCAGGCAGGTAGAACAAGATGGGCTTTAAGGTCCTTTCCAACCCAAACCGTTCTGTTGATTCCGTGTAAATAACATGTGTTTTTCTAATAAGCAATACAAATGCAATTTCTAACCAAATCCATTAATAACAACAATATGAATGCAAGAGCTGTTTTGCTGAGGTTTTGTTGATTTTGTAAAATTTTATTTCTGCAAATTAAATATATTCCCGAGGATTCATACATTATTTTTTTCTCCCACAGAAAACTTCACTGCACAAGAAACTACATCCATATGAATCTATTTGCATCTTTTATCTTACGTGCCACAGCAGTTCTTATAAAAGACACTGTATACTACAATATTTACTCAAAAAGACCAAATGATGAAACTGGATGGATATTATACCTCAGTCCTGAGGTAATGTGTTACTTCATAGTTAATAGTAAATGTGTGCTTGTAGTGGACATAACAGTTATAGTTTTGGAAGTCTGCCCTACAACATCAAGTTTTGAGGTGTTTGTTTGTTGAGCTTTCCATGCTGAAACTTTGTTGATAAAAGTTGTGATAATCAAGATAAAATCCAGATTGTAATAGATTGATTTTATATGAAGCCTTGTATGGAAAGAACATATTAATTGATTGTTATATTTAGAAATAGCCACTTAAGCAAAACAACTCACACCTTGTAGCTTTCAGGAAGAAATCTCTGCATTTATTTGGCACACTATATTTATTCAATTGTGTTTTGCATAGCATAAAGCAGTGCACACAAATCTTGCTTTTCTGTCAATAGTACCTGTCGTGGTTTAGGATTGGTATTCCTCAATTCAGTGTTCACTGAAACACCACAAGGTGCTCACTCACTCCCTCCCTCCACACCCTCCCCCTGCTGTGCACTGGAGAGGAGAATTGGAGGCAATAAAGGTAAAAATCACAGGTTGATATAAGCACATTTTACTAGAAACAGCAGTAAGATAAGAAAATGAACAGTAACCACAACAATACTAATAACAGCATGTGCAAAGCAGGGGAATGCTCACCAGCCGGAACTGGTGCCACCCAACCGCTCACCCCAGAAAACTGGAAAATATGAGACTCTCCTCTGATCGCCCTTCACATTGTTGAGGTGGAATCAAATAACATCTGGGTCCTGGTCATGCAAATGGCTGATGCAAATGTTAACCCTGTTCTGGCTGGAATCAGGATACTATCAAACATTGTGTTTCTTCATTTGAGGGTGGTGAGGTGCTGGCACAAGTTGCCCAGAGAAGCCGTGGCTGGCCCATGCCTGGCACTGTTCAAGGCCAGGTTGGATGGTGCTTGGAGCAACCTGGGATAGTGGAACGTGCCCTACCCATGGCATGGGGGTGGAACTGAACCCAAACCATTCTGTGATTCTCTGATTTTTTTGTAAGACAACATTAAGAGAGAGAAAAATAGTATAAAGGCTTTTTTGTACTAGGAAAATGTCATAATTTTTTTACATTTGTTTAGAAATAGAATAACAACATCACGTTTGTGACCACCATGAATAAATTGTATGTTGTAGGAATAGAACTTGCCCATATCAACAAGCAAAATTACCTGCAAGACAAAAATGATGACTATTATGTTAATAGCACATCAGTAAAAATTCTGACATGCAGATCATGACATCTGCATTTACAATGATTCCTGTTCTCTCTTTCCTATAGATTGCAATCATTTGCAGAACTGCCCAGTTTTTCATGCATTACTTTGTTGGGGCAAATTACTTTTGGCTATTAGTAGAAGGAATTTATCTGCATACATTATTGATAACTGTGGTACTGTCTGAAAGACGACTGCTACAGACATACATTGTGATAGGATGGGGTAAGTCTGTAACTGTTTCCTACTACTTGATTATGTGGTGCTTTGTTGAGTCAGTTGAGGATATTTTGTAAAGAAGAAAAAAGATCTGAACTCTGTTTTATTTGTTAGTTTTGAAACCAGAGATTGTAAATGAAGATATGTCAGCAGTGGTACATTCGCTGCAGTTCAGCTTGACCTGAAGGTACAGGAAATCAGGAAATTGTTTCATAAGAAAACAGATACCTGGTGGGCAGAACAAGAAGAAGTTTGATTATATTTGACAATGTATTGTCATCAGTGAATATTATGGTACTACTAGAAACTTCGTTTCCTTCCTTTGTAATAGAGCACATACAAAGGAAAAATGTCCAAAAATTAGCAATTTTCTTTTAAATGTTCCCCTTCCCAACTCACCTGAAAGTTCTAAGGTGTGCTCTAAGTTAGAAGGCAATCTCAAACACTGCATAAGTTTGGTCTTATATTTCACGCATTTTTCATTAAATAAAGACAATTTAAAGTTAGTTACATTCGTGGGTCCTCACCATCCATGCCTTGATTTCTCTGTTCCCTCTCACATTCCTCTTTAAAGGACCCTTGTGCTATATCAATATTTGAGCACACAGGTTGTATGAGCACACAGGTTGTACGAGCACACAGGTTGCTGTCACAGCAAGACCACTGTCTTTCACGCTTGTTAGTGTTGTTTCCTTGTTTCGTCATACTTCCTACCTCTTTAAATCCCTTTGTTGCTTTGATCACGACCTTGTTGAAACAGGGATTGGTCATTTCATTCCTTTTTCATACTGCAATACACAAGTCTGTTAGGAAATTTTTTTTACTACCATAAAACTATTAATAATAATGATCATTTGCCTGTTGGTCCTCTTCCATTGCTCTGATACCTGCATCATATCCACCAATTTCCTGAAGGCTTTCTCCACTAATCAGCTTAACTTTTAATTTATATTTATTACAATCACTACTAAGATGGAACATCTGGCACCTGTCTTACAGACATTTGTAGTACCACTGCTGCTGAGTCAGCAGGGCTGAACCAGGGCTCACACGGACTGAGACATTTCCTCAGCTGCTGCACAGGAACTGCCTTTGATAACATCACCTCATCATCCTGGGTATCACCTTTCCTCATGAGAGCACCTCATATTGCTCTGTATCTACAGTTCTGTTCCCAAGTGCTCCATGCCCCAATTGTTCTTGCAGACCCTCTTGTTGCACCAGTGCCATCTCCCACCCAAGTGAGACTCCTTTTATCTCTTACCCCATTTTATCTACTCAGAGATCTGTTCTCTTGGAGATTATTTTGTTTCTGGCCCTGTCTCTGTATTGCCACACTCCAGCTTTCTCCACAACTTGGCTAGTGTCCCAGAATCCTGAATAGTCCCTGTTCTGTCCCCAGTGACTCACACCTCCTTTAATTTATGCCACATCCACTGGAAATCTCCTGTGTGTTATTGGACTGAGAATCCAGTCGACCACCTGCTTGCTGTAGCTCACATGCCTTGTGCTTGTGATTTGAGACTTGTGCCTGCAGACTTGAAGTCCATTGGAATAGTGCAGTAATCTTTAATTTTAGGTTTTGTTTTGTTTTTTCAGCCTGCAGTCTATAATCTCCAGGAAGGGGTGGGGGCAACAATTAGGGAATGGGGATTCTTTTGAAGGGGTCCAGGACAACAATCCTTTGTCAGCTGTTTTAATTAACTAGCAGAATTCCATACCTTCACTGAAAACTCCTTTAAGGTTCAGTAACTGTTGCCTGTAAGGCCTCCTGTGACAATTACTTTAAATTCTCAGGGTCAAAAATTTAAATCAGCAGATGAACAGCATGTGTGTGAGAATGTGTTTATCAGTCTGAAAATGCAAGATTAAACTACACAAAGAAATTTAATTTTGTATTTGAACTACAGATGGGGAAAGCCAGGATCAAGCTGATTTTTGTACAATTCTATATAGAAGACTGAAAAGCACATATCTTTGCATCACAGACTTCTGCAACCTTGGCTGTAATTGACTCTTCTTTTGTTTTCAGTTGTTCCAATCCTGTTTGTGGGCCCTTGGGGAATAAGCAGATCCAAACTGGAGAACACCGGGTAGGTTACTAAATAAAATGTGCCTTGGAATACTGGCTTTCTGTTTGCTTAACTGAAAGCCCTTGACAGTACTTGACACAAGTACCGACTAGTTAATTATAAGATTATACAGCACCTATTGATACTGATGCCTAAAAGGCTAGCCCAAAAACTGAGGCCAGTCAGGAGTAAGGGAATAAAAGGTGGATATTTATTTGAAGGGCCTTCAAAGGTACATTTAGGGCAGACAAAGCCCCCTCCTTGGGGCATCACCCAAAATGAACGACGAGTCATGAGTTCTCCACACTTTTATAGGCTTGGTCCATTCGCATATCAGCATAAACTCACCAATTAACACTTTGCAATTTCTGCCTAGCTCCCTTAGCTCGCTCCCTCCCCACCCCTCCCCGCCCCCCCC
>VZRZ01007713.1:27058-46331 GCA_013398175.1 Climacteris rufus
TAATATTTAATAATATTTAAATATTAATATTTAATAACAATTAAATTTAATATTTAATATTAAATATTAAATATTAGATATTAAATATTAAATATTTAATAACGATGTATCTAAACACACTATTGCAGTAACAAGATAAAACATTCACAAACTACATATTCAAATATGGCAGTCCCAAACACCAAAAAAAGGAGTCTGATATCTTTGGAAACAGGTTGTCCTGTGTTCTCTGGTAATAGGTAACAGTTCATCACAAACCCCTGAAAACATGATTAAAATGGTCTATTTAAAATACTCCCAGCCAAAACTGTAACTATGAGAATGTATGTCCAAGGTTTGGGCTCCATTTCCCTGAAGGATGTGTTTGTATCTCTAAAGTGACACTATGGACTCCTAGATGTACACTTCCAAAAGTACTGTACACATGCATGCATTTTTAGAGCTAGGAGAAAATTTGTCAGAGCCCTCACATAGATGGAACAGACAAATGGACCAGCTTCCAGGCGGAAAAGAAGTCTCTAATCTATACAGTCAGGAGTGCATTTTACAGATGTGCACGCACTTGGCTCCTCTTCAGTCACCCTGCCTTAGTTTTGTGTAAGTAGGCAGAAACCTGAGATAAGGGAGTGTGACTGCGGCAATTCTTTGCCCTCAGATCTCAGCTGCAAGCCTGAGGGGGTAAATGAGCCACACTCCAGTACAATAGCCAGTCCTAAGCAGTCCAAATTCCAGAGTGAGCTGTTATTGGAACTCAGTGGTGATTCTCACATGGCCACTTATGCGCGGGCATAGGGTGTGCTTCCCTGTAACTATTTGCTCTCCAGTTTGCAAAGCCAGAGAACTGGATACTGGCACAAAGCACTGCTGTCTGTTTCAGTCTGAGTTCTGCATTGATGCTAAGTAATGAATTTTTCAGGTAGTACTAAAGAACCTGCCTAGCAAAGTTGTACTTTACCCTTATCTTCCTGCCTTGACCTTCCTGGAGCAACAGGACAGCAATTTATAGGTTTCCTTTATTTACTGTGAAACCCAGCAATCTTGCTGACTCCAAGTCCCTGTTCCTCAGTAACTCTCTGCTCTGACACACGCTGCCCACTTCTGCAGCCTGAGGTATGAAGTCATCAGAGCATTGCTGCACTTTTCCTACAATCTATGATGATCCTTAGTTTTAAACTTTACATATGCACCTGTGCTCTGGTGTATGTATGCATCAGTGTTTTGACATTGTTACTGAGGCTATACTTAAAAATTTCCACTAGGGAAAAATGTCCCAAGCAGCAGCAGAGAATTCCTGCAGAGCCACAACCCCAAGGGGCCCATTGACATGGTGTTCACAGAATGATGGAATTATTTGTGTTGGAAGGGACTTTAGTGTTTATGTTCCTTGGTTAGACAGATCCTTACTAGGAGAGGTTGCAGTGACTAGATGTTATTTTTTAAAACACAGAATCATTTCAAGTGAAAATTTTATTTACCAGCTTGTAAAAGAAATCTGATATATAAACCAGCTTATTCATCTTTGCTAGAGAACACAAACTGCATTCCTTTTAGAGAAATATGCATGCGCTTGGTGGCATGTCATGCTTTAGAAGCAAAGTTTCATTAAAAAATACCCAAGGATCCTAGTCAATGTTTATTGCAGATTCTCATCTTTAGCTACATCATTATTTATAAAGGGATTAGCCAAAAAGCACATAAACTGTACACAATTACATTTGTTTAGTCTGTAAATCCTCTCAGTAGCTTTAAAAGGCAGCTGAACTGTTTTGTTAAAGAAAAAACAATTATCCCTGGGATCTCAGCTGAAGGTTTAACTCAAACATTTTCAAGGAGCACAAAATTAAATTCTAAATATGAGTTCTGCTGTAGGTATGATGCTGCTTTGCTTTAGAAAGTGGAGAAATCTAAACATCTTGGCTCCCTTGTGCATGGAAACTGTTAACCTCAGGAAAACCCACTGGTTTCTGGTGGAGACAACCCAGTTATTTAATGAGTAATTTATCATGTTGCCGTTGTTGATAGAACTGAAGAACAGTTGTGAGGCTTACATGTGCATCTGTCCTTTCCTATTGGTGTTTCTTCTAATGAACATTTCTTCTGAATTTCTGATCCTTCTTTTTCACTTACACTGGGATAATTCTGAATATGTGTATTTGAGAAGTCACAACATATCAGAAAGATTTCTAAGTGTGAAAATCAATTTATAGGAGGAAAAAAAGAGCAAGCATTAAAGAAATCAAGATATAAAGTGAACATCAAATATAAATAATCAGCAAAATTTCCCACCTTCTCGTATTATTTTACAATGCTTCTGCTTGTCACTGCATGCTCTAATCCTGCAGCAGCAGTGAACTAGGTTCACAGAGGGAATTACAAGCTGAAATCAGCCAGGAGATGTTCACACAGGCAGCTCCTTATCTGGTGAGTCTCTGCATTTCTGGCAGTGGCTATCACCAGGCTTAGCACGCACAGGACTCAACACTACCACATAGTTTAAATCCTGTTTCTGCTTGTAGTGCCTGTGAGGCCAAATTTAGAATTCATACTCATAATAAAAAATCCCCCAAACCACCCAGCAGAATCATGAACCTTCTACCCCCCCAAAAAAGAGAACTGCATCCAGTAGCAGTAGTTTTCTGCATAAAAAGTAGCTTTTTAAGCTAGTAAAATTGTATTTAATATAATATATTGTAATAGATATAATTATTAAAAATAATAATTTGATGATCATTATTAATGATAATACATTGTATATTTATGAGATGTAATTATTATGGTACAATTAGTACTTAACGTCATCTATTATCAACTCTAGTGAACTTTAATTAACTATGTCTTGCTATCATAACCCAGATGAAACATGGAAAGTGATAGAAATATAATACATGGAGAAAGCAATTGTGTTTGTTAATTCTCCTGTCCCCATTTCCACTGGTCTAGCAGATAAACTGCTTGTTTTCATACTTACTGCACATATGCTTAAGGAATTAATGACTCCAAATGTTTCAGGATTGCTAGAAAATTAACAATAAACTTTAAATGCTATTGGTTAATGCTAGGTATAATAACAAATATTGAAGCTTCTGTGTATGTGAATTTCTTGTTAAACTTTTATCTGAGAAAGGTAGAAATATTTCTGTAAAAGTATGAGTGTGAAAACAATTGAATGCCATCATCTGCATTGTATATGCTTACAGAACCTTTGTAGTTGTGATATAAACATTGCCTTGGGACTCAAGAGTATTTATTCTCTTAATCAAAACCTGTCACAGATGTATTTAGACATGCCAAAAGAAAGGCATTTCCTGAAGCACTGGGAATAAATCTGCACGTCTGTGCCAGCCCGTGGGGCTGAGATGCAGTCTTTAAGCTGCTTTAGTCTGAGATCAAACACAGACACAGAGAGGCAAATGGAAAGAATAATTTTGGAATTGGTTTAAAACAAGTTTTATCTCTAGGACTTTTTAAGGTGTTTATCTAAATCAAATTCAAAGGAAAAATAGCAATTAAAAATAGCCGTAAAGCTCAATACAGCTGAACTTTGAACTAACACTAATCACTTAATATAGAAATAATTTGTAAAAAGCACCCAAATGAGATCTGTCTCAGTAGACTCATTCACAAACCCAAAAAAGCATATAGATAATATGAGAAACCAAACTGCATTTTTTTTTTTTTTGTTTAACCATGTTTGGAAATAGCAGCAGTCAGAGTATAGCAGCAACAGTGTGGAAAAAAAATATTATGTGGTAGCAAAATGAAGATAAAACTGGATTGTATAGTCTATTCTTCAGTGTCTGCACAAAATGTGCCCTGCACTTGCCAAGCCACTGCACAAAAACAAGTGACTGGGTACTTAATTAATAAGCAAATGCAAACAACTAGTTTCCTTTTTGAAAATTAAGAAGCACTGTTTATATTTATGGCTTTAACATTAATGTCATCCTTAAATTAAAACTTCAGGTATTTCCTGCACACTGACTTTTTCCTCTCACTCTCTTTCTCTTGCAGGGTTTTTTGGTAGCAGTTCTGTATTGCTTTGCTAATGGAGAGGTAAGACACAATGCTGTGAGAAAAATTTTTAGTTCATTAGTAAAGTATATTAATGACACCAAGAAAGATGAACGCTGACCAGCTCTGCTTATTGAGAGCATGTATGCATTCTTGTGAGCTAGTAAAGTTGTTTTGTGAAGAGAAGAGTGAGAACTATCACAGGTTTGGGACACAAATGCAAAGTATTTCCATTGAAGCTTGAGTGGTAATAGCACTGTGGAGGTATGGATAGCCTGGGGTGCCTTAAATACCACTAGAGGCTTATGGTCAGCCATCTAAACCACACTCCTTTAACTAGATGAAACCTCAGACTTCATGGTCAGTCAAGCTGAACCCTCTCTTAGTTTACCCCTGAACTCCACGTGAAGTGACCACATTTGGAGTTCTTTACTATATTAGACAGCAACATGTTGAAAAAATAATTTCATAGAACCACAGAATGGTTTGGGTTGAAAAGAACCTTAAAGATCACCATGTTCCAACACCTTAACTCCCTCCCACCCCTAACAATAGTCAGAAACACTTTTTGATCTGTGCATTGCTCAGGAAATCTCTAAACTTGCTGTGAGGGGATTTCTTGTCTGGAAGTTGTCTCCTGCTGTGCTTCAAGGCACACCTGGTGGTTCAATTTGCTCTGTACCAGGATTTAGACAGATCGGTGACTGCTCTTAAGGGCAGGGAGATGACAGCAGAGAAAGCTAACCTCCTGCCCGTATGGGGTGAAGACTGTAATCAGTCAAAGTTGCTCAGGGTTTTGTCCAGCTGAGGTTTGAACCCCCCAGCCTATGGACAGAAGTTCCATCACCTCTCTGGTCCTCTATTCCAGTGCTTCACTGTACTCAGGAGGGAATATCTTTTCCATATATTGCCATAGAATCATAGAATTACTTTAAGTTGGAAAAGACCTTTAAGACCAAGTCTGTTAACCCAGCACTGCAAGTCTGCCACTAGACCATATCCCCAAGTGCCACATCTACATAAATCTCTCCAGGGATGGTGATTCAATCATTCTCCTGGGCAGCCTGTTTGATGAAGAATATTGTCCTAATCTTCCATCTAAACCTTCCCTAGTGCAACTTGAGGTGCTTTCCTCTTGTCCTGTCCCTTGTTCCCTGGGAGCAGAGCCTGATCCCCACCTGGCTGCACACTCCTGTCAAGGAGTTGTGGAGATCCAGAAGGTCCCACCTGAGCCTCCTTTTCACCAGGCTGAGCCCTCCACAACTGCCTCAGCTGCTCCTCATCAGACTTGTACTCCATACCCTACCCCTATTTATTTCAATTTATGATCACTGTCTTCTGTGTCCCTTACCAAACATCTCTGCACAGTGCCTGGCTCCATCTCCTCCATGCTCTCCTTATAGACCTTGAAGTGTGTCTATATCCCCTCATAGGACAAGTGCTCCAGCCCTGATCTTGGCTGATAAGTTCAAGCTTATCAACACAGTCCCTGTACGGGGGATCCAAAATTAGGCTCAGTATTCAGAGATGAACCAACAGTTACTGAATAAGGGAAAACTACCACTTCTCTTGAACTACTGGCTTTGCTCCTGCCTGTACAGCCCAGTGCCTTCATCACTGGCACAGCTGCACACTGCCTCTGCCTTATCACTCTGACTGCATAGAATCCTAGAATCATAGATTGGTTTGGGTTGGAAGGAACCTTAGAGCCAGTCTCATTCTAAACCCTGCAATGGGCAGGTACACCTTCCATCAGACCAATTGCCCTAAGCCTCATCCAACCTGGCCGTGAACACTTCCAGGGATGGGGCAGTCACAGCTTCTCTGGTCAACCTGTGCCAGGGCCTCACCACCCTCACAGATTTTTTCCTAATCTCTGATCTCACCCTCACAGGGAAGAATATCCTCCTGACATCTAACCTAAATCTGTCCTCTTGGAGTTTAAAACCATCCCCCCTTTGTCCTGTCACTATCTGCATTTGTAAAAAGTGTGTCTCCAGCTTTTTTATATGTCCCCTTTAGGCTCTAAGGTCTCTGCAGAGCCTTCTCTTCTCTGGGCTGAACAACCCCAGCTCTCTCAGCCTGACTTGCTACAAGCTCCCTTGGAAAACGATGCTATGTAGGTTGTGGAATTAATCTCAGTTAATTTTAAATGTTTGCTAAATTGAATCTTGCTGTCTATTCTTCCCTTATATTTGGCCTGGGTGCAGACTGCCACTGCTTGGAATAAACAGACACATATCCAGTGTCACGACACTAAAGAGCTTGGCACAGACAGCTGGCATGGGACACGCTACACAGACAGAGCTATAGGAATTTGAACACTTCCATAAAGACACCAGTGAAACAAATGGATGGGCTTTATACAGAGGCTAGGCCAGATGTTCCTAATCTCTATCAAGGAAATCTGCAGTTATTTTGGAACTACTTAAAAAAGAGAGCTCGCACTTGTCTGCAATAGAGAAGTGCTTGTTTGACATTTGCAAAGAGCACAGAACTGCTAGCAGCTCTCAACAGCAGTTAAAAGTTGCTCTTTTGGCCTTCTACCACCTAATCCACCTGAACTCTCAGGCCAAAGTGCTGCTGGTTAGAGTCAGGGGAAGGCCCAGTCCTCCACACAGGGCTAGAGCCTGCCCTCTTCTGCAGTGCTGGCTCATGGGGTGCAGGCAGTGGGACACTCAGTGCTGAGGGTTACTGTCAGGCTGCCACATAAAAACTTCAAAAAAAACAAACCAGATACACAAGCACAACACTTGGGCAAAGCTGCATAGTCCTCATTTCCACAGCCCCTGAGCTTTCCTCCTCCTCACTCCATCAGACTGTAAACAGGGAAGTCGCTTGAGTTCTCACACACACACAGATCAGATTTGCAGAGAAAAAACTTTCCTAAGTTAGAGTGAAGAGGTTGGACTCTTCAGATTAATTTAGCAAATAAGTCTGTTCCTACCCTACAAGGACCTCGCCAGGTGCAAGATGAACCCAAAAGCTCTAAAGTCTCCAGTTCCTCTCATTTTACAGCTAGTATTTTTATTAGTGAACTACAAGGTGGTCATATGCCATTACCATGACCAAATGGTTTTCTCTTCTCCTCAGGTTAAAGCAGAGCTCCAGAAGCAGTGGTCCCGTTTCCTGCTGGCAGATCCCTTTGGCTGCAAACTCTGCTTTCTTGGGCAAAACATAAAATACCTCAGGAAATGTTCGCAGAAACAAAAAAAACAGCACCTCAGCAGCAAACACCACTTGTGCCTGGAGGTGAGCAAGCCTTGGGACATACAGCTGCAGCAGGTGCTGAGGAGGCAGAGGACAGATCTCAGCCCAGGGCCTAGCTATGCACTCCCGTCCTGCCCACAGGCAAGCATGTCTGACAGCAGTGAGGGAGAGGTCACCACTGGAGAGACAACTGAGGAAGTCTTCGAGGAAAGTGAAATTTAGAAAGCTGTCCACTGGGACAACATCTTCCAACAGCCAGGGTTCAGAAAGATCTTCTCTGACCTCCAGACTGTTCAGAGCTCTGGGATATGCAGCAGAAGGAGGAAGCAGTTAATATCCCAGATGTTCCAATTTCCTTAATCTGAGAAAAATGTCATCTGGATGCTGCTAATCTGTGTGGCTGGGTAGAAGAGGTCTTCTGGATCATTTTTGCTTTGAGTTGCCCAATCTGGAAGGTAGATAATGCTGAGAGTGATGTACACAAGTAAGCAGGATGTTCTCTGGAAATAAGTAGGCTCTGGACACACACTGTGTCCCAGCAGCTTCATCCATACGTGACTGCCCTTTGAGTCACGTAATGAGAAATTGTTAGTTTTTCTTTTTCATAGGAGAGTTTCATAAATGTGTGTGGAAGACGCCTTTCTTCACAGATTGAAATCATACCCCATCTCAAAAAAACCCACCCCAATTTCAGACCAAACCAGATACATTTTGTTTCAGTAAAATTACTGTATATATATATTTTTGAGTGTGTGTGTGTGTTTATGTACACACACATATATTAAAAAAAAAAAAAAAAAAAAAAAAAAAAAAAAAAAAAAAAAAAAAAAAAGAAACCAAAAACAAACCTGGAAGAACCAAACTTTTGCTTTTGAGCATTTTGCATTTTTGAGCATCTTCAGTCAAAGTTTAGTGCTGCAAATGTCATTATGAGATAAAAGAGCAAAATGTTTCCATGAATGTGCCAAATGAAATGTTCTGATACAATTTTTGTTAGCTTTTTTTTTCTGTTATTTTTTTTACACAAGCCACTGTGACTTCTGGTTTGCCCTACATGTGTCCTTAATGACAAAACAGGTCAGTGGTTAAGTGCTGCTTCCACCTACCTCACAAGGGACCCAAAATGGATAATGACATGGGATTGTGATAGCACTGAAAGAGTATTGTGAAATCCTTCTTCCACCGTTTAACAAGAGCCATGATGAAGTTTTATTTCTCACATACAAACTCATCCACAGACTTATGAAATTCAATCAAGTTTGTTAATATTCTGTGATTCAATTTCCAAACTTGTGAACATGAGCCAATTGCTATACCAAAAGAAAAAAAAAGAAAAAGGCATCAGAAAGGTTCACAGGTAATATTTATGTGCAATATGAACGTCTATCCCAGTTCACAGGTGTTAATTCTCTAGTTACATAGCACATTTATTAGCATTAGCACAGTTATTCATTTTCCCTGTACTTTACGGGCAAGCATTCTTTTTTTAACCTAGATGCCTGCAAATGTAATAAAAAAATATCCTGGGCAACTGGCTCCAGCTTTGACCAGGTGACCTCTAGAGGGTCCTTCCCACCTCAACAAGTCTGTGTTTTTGTAAAAACTCTGTATGTCAAATAACTGATTGTCAGGGTTGCTTGTGGGTTCTAGTCACACAGCTTGTCCCCACCAGGTGCCCACACTGTGCCTGCCCTTCTGGCTTTCCTGGTTCCTGCACCTCCCCATGGGGTGGCTTTGACCCTACTTGCCAGTTTTGCAACTGCAAAGGGCACTTTTTGAGACAGGTTGCCTACAGCTTCAATGTGTTGTTTGAGCAGACTGAATGTATGCAGCTTGCATAATTTACCAATGCTTTTAAGAGTATTTATCAGACTACAAAGGTTTAGCTGTGCAAACTTTGGCAGTTATGATACACTGTTTTGTTGCAAAGAACAGATAAAGTCATTGACCAGCACTAGTTAAAGAACATATTTCTAGCACTTTAGAAAGTATTTCTTTTTCAGTTCTGTCTGTGCTAACCTGTTTAATCAATATAAAGTTGTATATTTCAGTAATATATTAATAAACTGTAAATGTTCAACACATTTAAACGTAATATACCTGAAGTTTAAAAAGGCTTTTAACTAGAATTCTGCTTATATAGCATTTTGCTGCAATAAATTTCTTCAGCACTGACTGGAAACACCAGACACCACACATACATACATTGTGTCTTCCTCAATTTGAAATAGACTGATTTCTTCTAGAGCTGTTGTTTAAGACATTAAAGAGCTAGAAGTGATTTAGAACGTGTTTTACTTAGGTGTTCAAAACATCAAAATTGTAAGATTTTATGGTATCTCAGTGAAATAGTTTACTTTTTAATTGCATTTAAAGTGTTTCAGATGGTCAAGAAACCAGTTTTCTGTGCTCTTAACAGCAGTCCCTGTACATGCATTTTCTCCTCTCTATTTTTTGGCTTTTTGCCTCTTCCAGTTTATAAAAAATCAACTGTTGTTATATAAGGAGGCCCATCTGTTACCCAAAAGGGAGACAGTGTGAGGGAGAAGGGGTTGTCTGGGAAAAAATGGGGCAGTTAAAATATGTAGCCAGGGCTTTGGCGTAGCTTTGGAATGGGCGGGGAGGGGGGAAGCAGTGTGATTTTGGCAGTTTCTTAGCTGGGTGTGGGCAGTCTGCCCGGCTTGAAGGTGAGATGACTGTGGTGTTGTGTGCTCACTGCTTCTGCCCAGAGGATTCACTGCTACTGCTGAACTTTTTCCTTGCTGCTTCCCCTTACTGTTGGTAAGCCATTGCTTGCAAGAGCGGCCGTGGACTGGGACTTTCCAGTAACCACCCTCGCTGGGGGAGAGACCCTCACCATCTCTGTGGATGTCTCAGGGAAACCGGGCTCCCCACCTCCTCCCTCTTCCCGGAGGGAGCACCTCCCGGCTGCTGACTGGAGCCTTGGCTGCCGCCATTGCCAGGGATACCGCACAGGACACGTGAGGGACAGGGAAAAACCAAACCCCCCTCCACGTTATCTCCCCCGCAAGGCCGCCATTGCCCTGGGGAGACTCAGGGCTCCCAGTGGTGCCTCTGGAGCTGCCGGAGCCAACAGCGCCCCCTGCAGCCACAGGGCAGTCACTGCAGCCTCTGCCTCACCAGGCCCCCAGCGCCCTCTGCCAGCTGCGAGAGTCACTGCAGCCAGTGCCTTGCTGGGGCCCAACAGCGCCCCCTGCAGCCGCGGGGGAGTCACTGCAGCCTCTGCCACAATACGAACTGACAGCGCCCGCTGCTGGGTGTGCCCATAACTGCACCAAAGGGAAATTGCTTAATGGGTAAGAAAAGGCTGTTATTGGGTTTCTGGTTTGTTGTTGTTGTTGCTGCTGTTGTTGTTGCTGTTTGTCTGTCTTCTTTTGTCTATGTCTATGTCTCTGTCTATGTCCACGTCTACGTCTATTCTGCGTCTACATCTATATGTCTAGGTCTGTCTGTGTCTTTATATCTATCTCTATCTTTATATCTTTCTATATCTCTATCTCTATCTCTATCATCTGTATAATCTATATCTATATAATCTATCTCCATATCTATATCTATATCTATGTCTATATCTATATCTATATCTATATCTATATCTATATCTATATCTATATCTATATCTATATCTATATCTATATCTATATCTATATCATCTATATCTCCTAGTAAGGAACTGTTACTCCCTTTACCACATTTCCACCTGAGAGTCCTGTAATTTCAAGGTTATAACAATTTGGAGGAAGGGTGTTGTATTTCTCCACACCAGGAAGGTTCCCGCCTTCCTTGGCAGACACCTGCCTTTTAAACCAGGACACCGAGGATTTTGCTTTCTGTCAAAACTTGCATGACAAAAAAATTGCATTTCAAGCCCAGAATAGCTTGTGGGGTTCAGAAGAACTTTCCCATTAGATGTAGTGTGATAACTGATCTGATACGTACAAATAAGATATTCCATCTCAGTGCCCTGGTTTAAAAGACAGATGTCTGCCAAGGAAGGCAGGGACCTTCCTGTAATGGAAAGACGACCCCCTCCATCCAAATTATTAAAACTTTGAAATTACGAGGCTTCCAGGCCAAGATATGTGAAAAGGAATAACAGTTCTTTACAAGAATATATATGTGTATATATATATATATACACACACACACATGCATATACATATACAACAAGACAAACAAACAACAACAGCAGCAAGAACAAAAAAACCAGAAACCCAATAACAGCCTTCTCCTATCTGTCAAGCAATTTCCCCTTCAGTATAGTGTTGCCTAAAAGGCTAGCCCAAAAACTGAGGCCAGTCAGGAGTAAGGGAACAAAAGGTGAATATTTATTCAAAAGGCCTTCAAAGGTACATTTAGGGCAGACAAAGCCCCCTCCTTGGGGCATCACCCAAAATGGACNGTTATGTCTATAGAGAATGACAACTAATGAGCTATAAAGCATGAGGCAACAGTAGTTACGAGCACACCCATTGGGGGGCGCTGTTGGTTTCTGGTGTGGCAGAGGGGCTGCGATGGTTCCCCAGTGGCCTCAGGGGTGCTCCAATGCTTGCTCGGGAACCTCCTGAGAGGGTGGTGGGAGCTCAGGCGAGGGGAAAAGACAGATGACTCCCCTTGCAAAACTTGCACGAAGCAGTCAGTCTTGGTACCACTCCAGGCAGCAAGCCAAACTGTAGCAAGTATCCCTGGAGCAGCAGCAGGAACAGCAGAGACAGGCAGACCCACGGCAGTGAGCTAAAATGTAGCAATGACCTTGAGCAGCCAAACGCCCTCTGCAACACACAGCACCGTTCTCCTTGACAGCAGAGCTAAAGAGGGGCCAGAAACCAGCCCCTGACCCCTCAGGCAAGAGTCTCTGAGTCCGCCCCAATACTTCTTGTGGTATTATGACGGAATTCCCAAAAAATACCCCCAGGCATGACTCCCAAACCACTAAAGTGGTATGTGAGAGTGCTTGGCCATTTCTTTTGTTTTTTAATTGCCCCCCTATTCCTCTCCTAGACAACCCCCTCCCCTCACAGCATCTTTCTTTCAGGTAACAGATGGGAGAAAATTCCCTGAAAAACCCAAACCCACAACACTCAGTAATCTGCTGAGACATGCTATAAATCTTTTTTATTTTACTACTCCTAGAGCACAACGTTACAGACAAAATGGCTCCTGCTACCACCAGAGATGTCAACTATATGCTAATTATTCATGTGTCTGATTTGCCCAAACGGGTTCTATGGACATTTCTGAGACAGTCAGAGAAGCAGGTATTTGCTTTATTTTGGTGGGCACCGGGTGTGGGGAATCATTCCTCCAAATGCACACCGGCACTTCTTACAGCACAATATTATGGATACAATTCATGAATATTCATTACATTCCTTGGGATAGGCGCGGTTATACAAATTACTTCTCAGAAGTCCTTAATTGATTAGCATATGTGCCACGAATGCGCTGTGTATCCTGGTGGTTGCGCAGATGAAGGCTCCTCATCTTCCTCGGGGGTCTTTTGATGCTTGTCCTTTTAACCCCACTTCCTGGAGCAGGCACACTCTTTTGTGGAATGATTCAGCGGTTACTGTGCTGGTTTGTAATAGATTCTTGTCCTTCTTATCTAGACAAGATTAAAGGAATCCTGCTTTTTAGATTTTGTGATTAACATTTTGTGATTAACATTTTCTATCTCTCAATAGTTAACTGTGCTGTTAACTATTGATCACTCCTTTCTCATGTCCTTACATTCTTTGTTAAATGTATAGTTTCTACACGCCAGAGTCTGTGCCTCAAAGGCTCAAATAGTAAAGCACAAATATTCCATTCTGTAACACTCTGTCGCTTATGCCTTGGAATTGGTAATACTGGTCCTTACTTTAAGAATACAGCTTCTTCTTTTCATTTGATTCTGGAATTTTGTTCCTTTTCCCCATCAGTCTCAGCTCCCATTAAGAAAAATTCTGTGATCTGTAAAATCCTTCCTGATGTTACTTTACTGACATAATCTTTTCCAGCTTTCATAGCAACCACACTTCTGGATTTTTAACTATTCCTTTCAACCAGTCATTTCTAATCTCACAAACTCTCTGCTGTTTCAAATGTCATCTTGTGTTCAGGTATCTCTGCAGTCATTCCTGGAGCATTCCTTGTACAAAAGTACAAGCAGCTTCTTGTGAACTTTGTCATTGCAATTAGCTCCAGGAAATTAAAGTTCAGCTGACACATAACTAGCCCTCAAAGGTTCAAAGGCAGTTTCCTTGTGTATCATGTTCATCGCATTGTAATAACTATTTTCTCCCATCACAGCCAAATACTCTCCATGTTTGCTGTTAAACTTGTTTCCTTGCCTTCTGTGGAGTCAGACCTGATTTTAAGCCCAGCATCACTCCTGCAGACAGTACTGAGCAGCAGTCCTGAGCTGTTCACCCACTCCCAGAGCCTGTCCTCTTCCCCGGGTGTATCTGATTCCCTCAACGAGAATCCTGTCCACCCAGCATGCCATCTCTGTCCACTCAGATTCCAAAATGATGATGATTTTATCCTGTTCCACATGGGTCCTTTCCTCACAGGGTCCCTGTTTCACTGCCTGAAGGACTGTATGATTTCCAGAAAATTATTTGATTTGGAGGGAGTATGGCCTGCTTCCACATGAAGAGCTGACTTGACATCATGTGTACCCTGAACCAGAGGTACCACATGGGCCACACCTACAGCAGTGATAATGATAATACTGACCAAATGCTCCAGCCTTCCTCTCTTCCTGTATCTTTAAGGGCTGGTGCTTAGTCTGGCTCTGGGACTGCAGCACTGTGCTGCAAATTCCCCTCCTCAGGCAGACAGCAAAGCTTAGCAAAGAAGGTGCAAAACACCACCTAAAAGAACTAAGGAAAGGAACAACATCAAAAAGGCACTAGGAAGAATTCTTCAGCTTTTTCCTTTCTCCTTTGTCTTTCAGGAAAGGAAAGGGGTAGATTTATTGAACTTTATTTGAGGTTGATCAATTATCAAGCACTGACTGAAATCCCTCTCTCTCTCTCTCTCTCTCTCTCTCTCTCCCACTGTCTTTCCATTTATCTGATAACTCAGATATAGTCAGAACATTATGCTGCCTAGAGCACATTAAACATGGAGATCCCTGATGCATCCAGGCCAATGTTCTGCCTGGGTGCTGGTGCAGCTCCACACACAGAGGGGGTAGGTCATATAAGGGGGTAGTGAAAGCCAGCACAGAAACAGCAGCAGTGATGAAGTCGGGTGGAAATGAAGAAAGTGGATTTGTGGAGAGGATTTATGGAATTGAACACTCCCGGACACAAGAATGGGTGTTGCAGTATAACAAAGCAGACATAGCATTTAGTGGGAAAGGGTTCAGAGTGGAGAGGGAGACAACAACTGCAGGAACTCAGGGAATAACCATCACAAAGAGGTGGCTGGAGAAGTGGCTGGATGAAAATGCCTTTGAATGACATTATGTATAATGGGAGAGAAAGCAGGAAGAAATGGGGAGGTCAAAAGGAGAATCATTTACTGGAGTGAGAGTGAGGTTTGACTCTGAAATGAGGCAATGAGGTAGAGTGTGTATGGTCAAGAAAGGAACTGAGAGACCTGAAGGAAGTTCCTGTGGCCAAGGGTAGCTCAGAGGGTAACAGGGAGTTGCTGTCTTTGCTGGGTGAGCAACAGGTAGGTGTGATGGTTAAAAACAGCACAGATCAAAGCAGTAGAGGCAGTATCTGTGCAAGAAGGCTATTTACACTGACTACATTGTGCTGAAGTCAATGCTTGGCGGTTACTCGCAGCTGCACACATGGATTGTAGAGAGGATTTGGTATATTCACTATCATAACCACCTTGCTTGTAAACCAAGCTTGTGCCCAAACTGCTTCTCTAAGCCTTCTCTCCTGTATGATGTCATAGAGGTTATGCTTATTTTCTTTCAAGATTTTAGAAGATACAGATCTATCTCCAGGTTTCAATGTTACTCTTTTAAATAACAGCATCCATAAGCATTGCAGAACAATTTCTTAGCAAGAAATTCAAAACAGTGCTTTCATTTAGCTGTTAGCTAAAGTTCTAAGTTATAGCTGTTAGCTCAAATTCCTCTGAGGTGAGGAATTGCAGGGCAGGGGGACTGTCAGAAGGAAAAACAACATAAATAAAAAAGTGCTAACAACTAGGAAAGAAATAGCCACTGAGCATTATGTTATCCTCAGTGGGTCTACATCTTAAATAGCTTGTGTGATTCTGTTCATCCCACCTGGAGATAACAGGGCACAGCTAGGTCAGGCATGTGAGAAACGACGCCTCATTTTATAAAGATTTAACTGTTTATTAATAAAAATAAACTAACAATAGGGGATGCTTGCAATACCAAGCGCATCACTGGGTGCGTGGCTGGTCTGGCCAGAGGCACACCCTCCAGAACCTGTGCAGTTTCTTTTATCCCCCTTCCAGTGTCAGTCAGAAGTCTGGATACATTTATCCAATCCCTGGTCTCAATGTTCCTAAACCGCCCCTTACTCTACCCTCCCAGGGTGGTCCGGCCTAATCCCACCCCCACGGAGCATGCCCAGTTGTTAGGTTGGGTGGGGTCTGGCCTGAGTGATGTCCTGACTGACACTGTACAGGGAATGTTCTGGAAGGTGGCCTTCTGTCCTCAGTGGCCATCTTTTCCTATTAAACACCATTCATTTTATTAAAAGAACAGTAAAAGATATAATATCAAGCAATTCATTGCCAATTTCTTTAACCAAACATCCTAACATGACAACACCAACAATCAACAATTATAACAAACTCTCCACTGATTAACAAAAAGTAATTAACTCATTAACTTGTTAACTTAATTAACAATTTGAAATATGCAAAAGTCAACTTCAATTTTTGCTGTTTATAACAAGGCAAATAGCAGGAAGACTTGGGTCAAAACTGTTCACTCTGATTGGAGCAGGAGGGAAAGAACAAAACAGTGAGCTGTCAGATCACAGGTTGACTGCAAAAAACAAGAGTCTGCCTCTTGCCACATCAGAACTAAGACAACAAATTAACCTGGAGAGGTGCAGAGCAGTAGGTGGCAGAAGGTGATGCTTAATATTGTACATCTCTGTGCAGCTGTTTTTACATGATGCTATGGGTAGGCTATATGAGTTCCAAAATCAGCTCACAGAAGACAAAAACGTTTATCAAGTGCTATTTAACTACAACACTGACACTGTTTGTCGGAGGTTGGGGGATGTCTTGGAATTTTTCTCCATCACTGTTACTAAGTAACAAATAGCCGGGTGATTAGGGCCATCAAGTCTTTTGTGAGAGACAAAAGGTGTACTTGGGTGGGGGCAGGTAAGGGAAGAGCTGGGCGTTGGAACAGGCACTCACTCTCCAGTTGGACACTGAGAGGAGAGGCTGCTCTTTGCTTTTGGCTGCGACCGGAGGAAATCCAACTGTGCCCTGTTTTTCTTCTCCTGGCTGGGTGAGCTTTGATTCAACTTTTTTCTCACTGGGAAGTGCACGTTTCGCCAGGCTGCATTTTCTCACAGACTCGCAGACTTGCAGTCTCGCAGACTCCGGGAGAGTCCTGAGAGTCCGGCTGCCTCTGCTGCCTGCCCCCCTCTGCCTCACGAGACCGCGGCGTCTGCTGTGACTGCAGAAATCCTTGCTACCCCGCTAGCTAGCCGGGAGAGAGAGAGCCAGCTCCTGCCCCTGCTGCCCTGTGGTTTTTTTTGCCGCTCTGAGCTGTCTGGCTGCTCTCCAGCCTGTCCGCCATTACCAGCTACCTGAGGCTGACCTGACCCTGCGCCACAGCGCCACCTGCAGCTGCTCGGGAGTCATCACACCTGCCCTGCCTGGCCGGGAGCTCAACAGCGCCCCCTGCTGTTTTTTGACCGTGATTACACCGCACGGGAAAGTCATCTGCTATTGGTTTCTGGTTCTATTTATGGTTATTATTATTGTTATTGCTTGTTTATAGATACTAGTAAAGAACTGTAATTCCTTTTCCCATATCTTTGCCTGAAAGCCCTTGATTTCAAAATTAAAATAATTTGGAGGGAGGGGAAATCACATTCTCTGTCCTAAGGGAGGGTTCAACCTCTCTCAGCAGACACCTGTCTTTCAAAACTGAGACACTGTTGGGAAAGAGAGTTCCTGAGCAGAGGTTAAAAAGGTAATCTAGGGATGAATCACAGTGTATTTAATGGAATTCATTACAAAGCTTTCTTCTCCCACTCTTCCCTAAGAAACTGGTGCTTACTAGTCACTGTAATGCCAGGACACTTGACTGTGGGAAACTGTGTGTCTCTTGGGACAGAACAATCCAGAGACATAATATCTCTTATCAACAAGAAGCCTTGGGAAGGATAAAAAGTGAAGCAAAACACAGAAATGTCAGCAAAACTCATTGTGGGAACCATGAATATTTGGTCAAAAATTGCTAGCTTGTTTATAGTCACAGAACTTGCTTAATATAGTGTATTAGAACACAAACTTTTGTGTCAGTGCCAGGAGTAATTGGAAAAATACTGAGATGCTTGTTGTCACTATTTAAGCTGGACACTGCTGATAATAAAGGTCTTTGATGAACAAGCCGGAGTCCATGTCGTATTATGCCACAAATGGCACCCAAACAGGGACATGAAGTCTTTAGGGCCTGAAGGGCAAAGTCGCTAGGAAGAGTGGCCTCGCCTGTTGCGGTGCTATAGCCCAGCTGAACAAAAAGGTCTGCGTCTGGGAGGACAAGATGGCTGCGCAGCTGAACACCTGAATCCGGAGTGAACAGGTGATCGGCCGGGAATGATGGGGACAGAAATGTCCAAAGAAGAGCAGTCAGTGCTCTCTATGATGCAGCAGCTCCTGCAATGGCATCATAAAAGACTTGGATGATCATGACCTTAAATTGATGCTAAAATGGACAAGATCTGCAGACCCTAGTATCACTGCCTCTAGTGCATTCATCACAGAGGTGTGAGACAATTTAGGAGTCAAGCTCTGGGACACAGCAACACAAAGGGACAAAGTGGCCACTGGGTTGCTTAGTGCATGGAGAGCTATATTTAAAGCCATCAAAGGGAATGTCCCTGAACCCTCAGATAATTCATGTAAGCCAACAGCCCCTCCTTTGCCCAAGGCTGATGTGTGTCTTGCAGCTGCAGCACGAGCTAAGAACTCTGATGATCCCTTGGAGGCAAACCCCTTTAACCTAGGTCCTGTAAACCCCGAAAAGAAGCGTGGTTTGTTCCCGCCCGATACCCATGATAACTGGCTCAAGACATGACATGAGGCTGCAGAACTGGGAGATATGGACATTTGTCAGGCTTTGATGGCATGCCCTGTTTTATATGAAGCTAATTGCTGGCTCTGGTGGGAAGGACGGTCATTCAGTATCATTAAAGAAATGCGAAGGGTGGTGAAAGAAAATGGCCTTCTTTCACCTCTCACAATGTTGTTGCAATTGGTTTTTGAGAGTTATGTGTTGTGTCCTCATGACTGTAAAATGACAGTGATTTAATACTGTTTTTTCACAATTCCTTTGCATAAAAATGATGAGTCACATTTTGCTTTTTCAGTACCTTCTTTAAACTTACGGGAACCTTATCAGTGTTATCATTGGGTTGTGTTGCCACAAGGAATGGAAAATGGTCGAACTATTTGTCAGTGGTTTGTTAAAAGGGCGCTTGCACCAGTGCAACAACAGCTGTCTAATACCATAATTTATCATTATATGGATGATAACCTTGTGGCAATTCCTGATGATCACAGCATGACTCAAGCAATGCAGTGTGTTCTTTCCTGTGTGGCACAGCACAGGCTAGTTGTTGCTCCTGAAAAGATTCAGGCACATGCGCCATGGAATTATTTGGGATGGTGAATTCATGAACAAACTATAAAACCTCAAACAATAAAAATAGATACTCCAGTGTGCACACTGAATGATTTGCAAAAATTATTAGGAACTATAAATTGGGTCAGACCTTATTTAGGAATAACAAATGAGGATTTGCACCCCTTGTTTTTTCTCCTCTAGGGAGACCCTTTGTGGGAAAAACGACGGGAG
>VZRZ01007714.1:624-54153 GCA_013398175.1 Climacteris rufus
AGAAAGGGTTCCTAGGGGGCTTAGGAGGGATGCTGCTGCAGGCTGGGGTATTTAAGGAGATGCTTTCAGGGTGAAGGTGCAAACACAGACCCACCAGCACCACTTGCACAGCAGAGCTGGGCTTTGTGGGATGTTGAGGGTGACCCTCCCCTTTCCAAAGATCCTCGCCAGCCTTGGGGTAGGACCCCCTTCCTCTGGCAAGGCTTCACCCTTTCAGGGTCTGCAAAGCTAAGAGCCAGGAGCCTTATTTTTCTTGAAGTCTCACTGGATAGGAGGCTGTGGATACCCAGCCCACAGCTGGGATTTGGGGGCATTTTGAGTGGGCATGGAGGCATGGAGTCATGGAGGCATTTGGGGTGTTCCCATCTCCTGTTTGCTTTGGGGATGGATTCATTCATTGCTCTGTGCCCTGGGACAGTGCTGGCTTGAACAGGGAGGATGATTTGCTGCACTTTTCGGTTCATTTGGCTCTGGTGGGACAGAGCAGGGGACACAGGACATGGTGGAGAGGCCAACAGCTTCTTCAACCCCCGAGATGGGGTTTTCAGTCTGCACAGAGCTCTGCCAGCATCAAACTCCTGCAGTGCTGAAGCATCCAGGAATTTCTTCAAGAGCCTCATAAAAATGCCCAGGAGGGAATTAATGGCTTTTCATTTATCCCATGGTTCAGATGGTAACCAGCTCCAGGGCCACTGAGCAGGGAGACAGGAACAATGTGCTCTGGGTTTCTGTCCACACGGTGTGAGATGGCCGTGCTCCTGGCTTTGTCCCAAAGGGCTGGTGGGATGGGTACAGGCAGGACCTGAGAGCACAGGGATGGATTTAACGTGTATATCTTGGGTCCTGTACTTTGGGTGCATCACCCTCTTTACCTGGGGGGTGTTCCCATTCCTGTGATGGTTTTACAAGCCCAGGCAGGACAGAGAAGGATGTCCTGCACCTGTGTGTGGTCCAGAACACGGGATTTAAACACCTTCCTGGGGTGAAAACAGCCTCCTAGACCCAGAGCGAGGTGTCAAATATCTGCTGTGCCCAGCTCTGATGCAGGCCGGCTGCTGATTGCTCCTGGTGGGAAGAAAACGTCAGGTTGGGGAGTGTAAAATAGCTTTTAACATGGCTGAGGAGCTCTCTGGAAAAGAACTCATCCCTTTGCTTGGCTTCTGGCACAGCCAGAGCCCCCACACTGACCCTTTTCCCACAGGTTATCTGCAAAGGACTAATCCTCCTGGCAGGTTCCAGGAAACACATCCTCTCAGCTCAGCTTTGGCATTTCTTTATAAATTTTTTTCAGCTGGAATGTTAAAAATAAACACAGTGGACGCATAAAACAGGAAAATCTTTAAAGGGCTTTGGTGTTCATCTGCCTGCCCTCAGCTATTGCTGCTCCAGATGCCAAGCCCAGCTGCTGCCATGGATGAAGTTCCCAAAATTGGGGAAACTGAGGCAGAGGAGTATGTTGGAGGGGAGAGCATCACCCCATTACAGTGCATGGAGCTCTGTGGGTCTGGCAGGGCCTGACCCCCATTGCTGGTGCTGGGACTTCTCTCCATGTCCTGAGTTTCATCATTGCCACTTTATCTTCCATGGGAAGGTGCTGAGGTCCTGGCACAGGGTGCCCAGAGAGGCTTTGGCTGCCCCATCCCTGGAAGCGTTCCAGGCCAGGTTGGATGGGGCTTGGAGCAGCCCGGGATAGTGGAAGGTGTCCCTGCCCATGGCAGGGGGTGGAACTGGATGGGCTTTAAGGCCCGCAACCGTTCTGTGATCTTAGATCGAGTCCTGCTCTCCTGTGGGGATTGCTTCTCTTAGCAAGTTCTCTGTGGCAATGCCTTAGCTCTTATTTTCACCTCCACACCCTGAAAAATAAATGATATATCAAACTGAGGTGGTGAGAGTGATGCTGGGGTTGTCAAGAAGGAAAATTTATGTTGCTCCTTTACCTGGTAAGCTGAAGTCCATCCAAGGGGATTTACAGCTGAAGCCACTAACAGTGATGTTTTGATTTACTTGGAGGCTGCAAAGTGTATTTCATGGTGGGAAGACCTTCTTCCCCTCTGGAATTTATTGGTTTTAATTAAAATGGCCATAAAATAATGTACAGGAGCCATGAATCTGCTCTGTCAGGACTCCAGTCAAAATCCGTTGGAATCTCTGGAGGTCGATGGAGGAGGAAACAGGGGAGATGAGTTCTCCAGGAAGATTTTTGGGAATTCAGAAGGACACAGGCTCTGCAAGTGCCTCTCACCTTGCCATGATACTGTTAGGGAGACCCTTGCACCTGAGCTCTGGTGACACTGGGATGAGTGCATCCTCTGCCAAGGTGGGACCCAGGGCAGCTCTGCCAGGTATAGAACTATGACAGAAATATAGAAATATCTAAAATATAAGCATATAAAAATATTTAGATATTTTGATATCATTTCCAGTTTGGCAGCCAGTCTGAGTCCTGCCTGTGACATTTCAGGGCTGTGATTCAGAGAGGGGAAACTCCAGTTTTTATTCCCCCTCCATAGTGCCTATCTTCACAGAATCATAGAATCATAGATTTGGGTGGGAAGAGACCTTAAAGCCCATCTCATTCCACTCCTTGCCATGGACAGGGATGCCTTCCACTAGACCAGGTTGCTCCAAGCCTCATCGAGCCTGGTCTTGGACACTTCCAGGGATGGAAGTGTTCCCTTTTTAATAGTTTTGTGCCCCAACTCTGAAGAAGCAGTGCTGGGACAACCAGGTGCACTGGCTTTCAGTTGGGGTGAGGGTTGTTTTTGGCAAGAGGAGCAGCCCATGAGCTCTCCTGCTTCGATTGGAGATCGTGTGCTGCTCTCTTGTCTCCCAGTGCTACACAAGCAGGGTTTTATTTGTGCAAGGTTTTGTTTTTAGAGCAAATACTGCCCAGACCTGGAGAGCAGCATCTGCAACTGATCCTAGGGGTATGGGGACTGGCTGAAATGCCACCATAGGTGCTGCGTCCTGGTCCCAGCATTGTCCATGACCCTTCCTAAACCCCACGTGAACTGGTGCTGGATGGTACCTACGGACAGGGACACACCATATGTGTGGGCACCTTTTTCTCCATTCCATTTCCTGCTTTTCCACTCACATTCACAAAACCGTTTAATAGGACTCTGTTGCTGGAGCACCATATCCTGGATGCTCGAGAGGAGCCAAAATTGTTAGGGCAGCAAATGAATAAACCCCTCAACGAATCCACTACCCTAGAAGTCAAAATCAGACTCTGCTGGGGAAACTTCTGGAATGTTTCACCTCCACCCTGCCAAGAGAGGGAATTATTTGCATGGCTTTGCTCTTGGTAGTGAATGCAACCCTTCCTGGGAGGCAGGAAGGAATGTGGTGGCAACAGCTGCTGTCGAGCCCACCAGCCGCCTTCCTTTCTTCTTGGTGAAACCATCTGCCCTCGGGGGTGCAAATCCATCATGGGGTCTTCGGGCAAAGCCTAAAAATAGGAGGATGCATAATAGGAGCTGGGAGAGAGATCATGGTTCAGGAGAAAGCTGGGCTAACAAGGCAAACCTAGGCAAAGCAGAGCCATTAAAAACAAAAGGAGCCTCATTAGGCTGAGCTGATGGGATTATCCAGGTCAAAGAGGGGAAACTGGAGATAGGATGTAGGCTCCCACAAAGCTGGAAATCCAGGCAGGTGCTGCACCTCCCAGAAAACGACATGCGAAAAGAGCAGGGTTGTGTTTGCACCATCCATCCATCCATCCGTCCGTCCATCCATCCATCCTTCCCTCCCCTTATAGAAGTGCTGCACCTGCCCTCACAGAGGGATTTGCCAGCCTCCCTTCCTCCCCCTGAACTGCTGTCACCCTTCTCCAGGGTCTGTCTCACCCATCTCAACTCAGAAAACCAAGTAGTCAGCACAATGGGGGCACCAGGATGGAACTCAGCTTGTGGTAAACCACTTTGCAAGGGGGCTCCACTGGCATTCAGCTTCCCTCATTTATAAGGATGATCCAAGACGTGTGCAGAATCACACCTCGGGGAATTGCAGCAGAAAATGTCACTTTGTTTTCTGTAGATCTGAGATGTTTTGGGGCTTGGGAGAGAATGGACCAGATGCTCAATGAGCATCAGTCCAACCGCACCGGTAACCACCGAGCTGCGAGTCCAGGCTGCTTCCCCATCTCCCCAGGGCTCATCACTTCCCCTCCCTCTACTGACAGCTTCAGATAAATTGGCCTTGAAGAGGAAAATGGGCTGATTTGTGTGTTTTGTTTTCCCACGTCAACATATCTGAGTGTTTTCATACCTTGCGGGGCAGCTGTTGGAAAGAACAAAGCCCGTCCATCAAGGGAGTTAAAATTAGATGAGGTTCTTCTCTGCCTCACCAGTCTGCGTGGCTGCATGGGAGGCGGGGGGTTTGCAACATTATTTCCTTGGCACTGTGTGTGGCAAGGCTGTCTCAGAGGGCAGGGTGTTTGCACACTGAGATGGCCGGAATCAGAGTTGAGTCTGGAGGTTGGATAGGAAATCTCTGCTCAGCACCTTGCAGGCAAAAATCCCTCTCCCAGAGATTGGTGATATCTCGACGGTGATGCTACCAGTATCCCTGAGATGTTCTTGGGATGTGAGAGGGACTATCCCCCTGCTGGGTTCGAGCTGGTGACAGTGCCAGCCTGCCCCAAGCCTGCTGCTCCCACCCAGGGCTGGGGGCACCGGGAGTCCTTACAAACAGGGTGAGTGCATCAGCTGGTTCATCCTTTTCTGTGAAAAACGCCTCCAAAGTGATTATTTCTTTGGAAGGGTTAATGAACCCTTTTCCTTCACCCAGGCTCATGCAGTGATGAGGACGGAGCCAGTGACAGCAAATGTCTCATGGGCACAGAGCTGTGCTGGCAGCGAAAGGACGGGCATCACACCCCATCCCCCGGGGGAACTCAATCCCCACAGGAGCATTAATTTTCCCTGATTGTTGCTTATTTAGGTATTTTCACCACCCCACTGCTCCCCTCTGTGCCGCCTTTGTCTGACAATGGAGCATTGATTGGGAACTGGCAGCATCTGCCTGGATTTCGGGGAGATGGGAGCCTGGGCTGTGCCCCCCAGCTGGCGCTCAGAGGCGCTGCTCCATCCCATGCGCGTCGGGAGCATTAACAACCTGTGAGTCATCTCATAAATGAACCATCGCGGGGAGGGGGGCACCCAGGGCGGGATGCTGCTCTCAGACAGGGATAGGCTGGAAAAAGAAAGCTTTTTGCTGCTGGTAAAAGGAATTGGTGTCAATGTGACCCATGGGCTCCCCGAGGGGTGAGGGTGGGGGGGTGTGGGGCAGGGGCTAGGTTTTCCCGGACAGGGAGCAGATCCTTTGAGACTGAGACATGGGGACTCTGTGTCCTGGTGCCTGGGGCTGGTGATGACATGCTGGAGGGCCAAGGACCCTGTGCAGGGCAGGCACACGTGTAGCACTACTGAGGGACAGAGAGGAGTGTTAGGCCCAGGTTTCCCAAGGGATAAGGACCTTTTGTCTGTCTCCTGTGAGTCTGACAGGAGATTTGCCAGTGTCTGTTGCTGTACCAGCAGACTGGGGGTTAGACCCAGGCCAGATGTGGCTTAAACCCCCTGGGCCACTTTTGACCATCCTGATCATAGAAGAGGTAGGTTTCTTTCTCGGCATATAAAGTTTACTTTTTCTGCAGCTTTTTAGCTCCAAGCCATAGTGCCAGGGGGATGCTCCTGACATCACCCGCAGCCCTGGGTGCCAGTGCCAGGAAGGGATGGACACGTGGCTGTTCAGCCCATTGATTCATCTCCTTGGAGGGCTCTGGAGATACTGGGGAGGAAGCGAGTGTTGTCTTTGATGTCGGGAATCCAGGTCAGCTGCAATCCTGTTGCTCTCTAACTGTGCCACATCACAGAGTGCAGCTTCAGTGCCTCTTGCTCTGGACTCAGACCCAATTCTGGTCCCTGTGCTGCCCCACAGCAAGAGGCATCAGGGAAATGAGTTGAAACTGGATCTCAGAGTGCTGGGTCTCAGAGGAAATCTCTGGATCTGTGATAATCTGGCATGAGAGCACCACCGATATCCCAGTGTTGGGTGTTTTCGCCATCCCGTGAGTGGGCTCCCAGATGGGGATGAGGACAGGGAGAAGGAAAGAGCCGGAGGAAGAGGAGCAGTGGCAGCAAAGGCTGCTGTGCTCAGCCATTGCCTGTTCATGCCTCTCCCAGCTTCAAAGGCAGCTCCCCCTCCTCCAGCCTCTCCAGCCTGTAGAACATCAGACAGCTGATCAGAGAAGGTGATTTCTCTCTCCTTTTTCTTTCTTCTTCTGAAAACACCCCTTCTTTCTCACCCCCCCGCTTCTGCTCCCTGCATCTTGCAAACTTGCTGGATCTTTCTCCCACCTGCTCCCACTCTTCCTCTCTGGATATCCCAGCCTATCATGAAGCCAGGGTCAGAGTCCAGCCATGTCATTGTCCCCTTCCTAAATGCCTGCACCGTGGGAAGATATTTTCAGGGAATATTTCCTCTCTGATAATCAGATTGGGGTAGTTTTTTTTCTGGAGAACCCTTTTACAGCTGCAAATCTGCTGGGCTCAGCGGGGCTGTCCCCAGGGAGCACTTGGCCAGCCCAGACTGTAGTTAGATGAAGAATAGTAATAGGGAAAAATTGAAAGCAGTCATTTAATGATTGGAACAGTTCTTCTTTCACGGCTATCTGTCTGCCTATTTAAATATAGATATATATTTTCTAAACTCAAAGCGCCAACATCTCTGTTTCGAGACGGGTGAAGCAGATGAGAGCCAAGCACAAGGATTTAAAAGAGCAATGACTGATGTCCAGTGAAAGCCTTAGGCTGAAGGAAATGTTCTGCTGATAGATACTGACTTACATAGAGAGGAAAACAGATGGAAACAGATTTTTTTTGCTCTCTGCCAAGGTTTTGAGAGGAAAACTGCAGCAGTTTGGGGTAGAAGATGTTTGATGTGTAAACCCCTTCATGCTGCCAGGTTTGGTGGAGGCAGAGCCATGTCAGGTCGGGAGCAGCCCTGTCTCAGGGAGGTGTTGGCTTACATAAAATATTGTTGATGTAAAGGATTTTTTTTTTTTTTTAATTTGGGTTTTTAACTCGCCTTTCTTGTCTGGGAAGATGCAGATCCCAGGACACAGTAGGGAGCAAAGCTTGGTCAGGGGTGGAAGCAGTTCCCAGAAGTTGGGGACCCTCCTGTCCACATCAAGCCAGCAAGACACACACATCCATAGGCAGAGCGACTGGGAGCACTGGGGCAGGGATGCTGCCAGGGATGAAGGGAGGCAGTGTTTGCCCATAACCATCTTCAAGGTGATGCTCCAACCTGATTCCCAATCCCAGGATTTTTCCCATCAGCCTGGTGGAGAGACCCATTCTCCTCCCTTCCACTAATAACTGCACTCCATTAATGACTTGAATGTTCCAGGCTGTGTTCCCATTTCTCTGCTAAATTAGGCTCTCTTTGCCCACCCAACATCCCCTCCTCCCTGTGGCTGTGGGACCAGAGCTGGGAGTGGGTGCCAAGGGGACAATTCTTATTCCTTGCTGTAACCAAGATATCTTCCGAGCGAAGCAATTTTTCCTCTTGCCTTGTGTTTCTACCTTTTCCGTATCCAAGCACAGCCGGGATCCTCGGAGGGCCTGGATGACTCACCACAGCAGCGATGTAAGGGCATTAGCACATGATTCCTCCCTGGGCTCTGCATCTCCCACCACCAGGAGTTTTTACATTCCAAGCATCTCATGCCCCAAGGAAATGTCACGTTTACCTGCAAAGTGGTTGGGCAGAGGGACCACGTTGAGGGCACAGCAGGGATGGGTACTGGACCAGGGAGGGTGGTGAAGTGATCAGAGGGATAAAAGGACACCTGTGGACTGTCACAGTCTTGCTGATGGCAGCGTGACACATGTGTCCCCAATGCAATTAGTGACCTCATCTTCAGTTATTGCCGGGAGCTGCAGCAGGTCCCTCCTCGGTGGCTGCTTCATCCCCGCTTTCCCCACAGCCGCAGCACTGTGGTGGGTGCAGTTGGCTCACTAATTACACACCGTGCCTGGCCAGGCTGCTTTGCACAGTGCTATTCATTAGCATTTGTTTCCCTGATGGCTGCTGACCCTGCCAGAGTCAGGAATAAATCAGCTGCTGTGGGTAATGGGTTTGCTGCGAGTGGCTGGCGCGCTGGTGACACAGCTCCTGGGTAATGGTGTCGTTACAGGACAAGTTATTTATATCCTCATTTTGGAAAGACAAGGCACTTCGTTGGAAGAATGTGGTCCTCGGTGCCAGCTGCTCTTAACTTTCAGGCTCCCAGGAACCTTGGAGAAAAGGTGAAGAGCTAAGAGGATTGTTCAGCCTGCAAAAGAGGCTTTGAGGTGACCTAATTGTGGCCTTCCAGTATCTGAAGGAGTTGACAAGAAAGATGGAGAGAGACTGTTTACAAGGGTCTGGAGTGACAGGAGACAGGGAATGGTTTCCCACTGCCAGAGGACAGGCTTAGATGGGATATTGGAAAGAAATTCTTTCCTGTGAGGGTGGGGAGGCCCTGGCACAGGGTGCCCAGAGAAGCTGTGGCTGCCCCATCCCTGGAAGTGTCCAAGACCAGGGTGAACAGGGCTTAGAGCAACCTGGTCTAGTGGAAGGTGTCCCTGCCCATGGCAAGAGGTGGAACTGGATGGGCTTTAAGGTCCCTTCACACTCCAACAACTCGGTGATTCTGTGAGTCTGTGAAAGGAGGCACAGACATGGCAGGGGGAAGCAGAGCTTGGGACAACCCCAACCTGCCCTCCTGGGGCACTTTTCCTCAATAAATAACTAAGCAGGGGCAGGGAGACTCTGGGATGGTGCAGAGCAAAGCAGGTGGAAAGATACTTTGGGGACATTACAAGGAAATCAGGATTACAAAATGTGCAAAGATCATTTTTCCTCTGCAACACAAGCCCTTCCTGGTCCATGCGTTTGGATGCAGAGGATGAGGGGGTGGGTATGAGCCTGACTATCCCATTGAATCACCCAGCCCCTTCCTCTTTCGCATCACCTTGGATGTTCTACCTGCACTAAACCTGTCCTAAACCACATTAATTTGGAGAGCAAAGCCCCCCCCACCCGCTCACCAGCTCTGTCCTCCAGGTGCCCGGTACTTCATTATATCACTCAGCATTAATCTGCAGCTCCTAATTGCTGAGCACCTGAGAGCTCTTGGCAGGGAGAAAAATAAGTGTCAGGCGAAAAACCCAATGTGGTTTCTTTTCTTTGCAATATTTAGGTCGACATACTGATGTGGGAAGCACAGGGAGTTTGTGTGGTTTGAGGGAGTTGGGGGATTTTATAGCATTTTTGGGGTTTTTTTTCCCTAGCATCTTCTCCATCCTGGCTGTGAGAGGGAAGAGTGTGTATGATTCCATCCGACAGTGAGGAGAAATTGTATTTTGTGGAGAGATTTTTGCTTTTAATGGGGGATCTTTGCTCAGTTCTCTGCCTGTTCAGTTAAAGGAGATTTAAAAAAAGGTTGTGACAAGCACTGTGATTTTAGGAAGGCTGACATCAAAGTGCTCTGCAAACTCAGCAAACCTCTCTGGCCAGGAAACAAAAGGGCACAGCGTTTTTCTTTAGGAAAAGTATATTCTGTAATTTTCCATGCAACACGTTTCACTTTAGAAATAAAGGGTCCTGTTTGGTCCTGTTGAGTCCTATTTAGGCTCTTTTGATGCTTTTAATCATCATGAAGCCTGGGCTGCAGAATTGCAGCCCCACACCTTGGCGAATAATTTTCTTCCAATGGACTGCAAATGCTGCAGGTGAACACTGATTTCCCCCCCTTTCATTCAGGAAAAACACACCAAAGCAAATACCCCATCAGCTCAAATCCATGGCTTTGCTCCTATTATTTTGGCTTGGCTGAAGATCCAAGATGGATTATGGGGCTGTCTGGGGCAAGCACTGATTTTTTTTTTTTCACTGCTCCAAAGCAGCTGATTCACTCACATCAAGGCAGAACAATGAAAGAGAAAGGAAATTATTCCATTTGTATCCCAACCTGGGGCTGGAGCCAGCACTGAGATGCTCAGCAATTTTTTCCCCCTATTTCAGTGCTGTTTGTGTGTCACAGGGCCTGGAGCATCCTCCCAGATACCTCCACCTGGCTCCTCCAGGTGTTTAGGGACCACCACACCTCTGCATCCTTTGACAAACGACCCCTATGGAATCCAGACCCATAGTTCTGCATCCCTCATCCTCCCCTGCCCCTGGAACAGAGGCAGCACCTTGTGCTCAGGAAAACCAGTGCTTTGGAGACTGATTAAAACAAAAAGCTGACTAAAAAGCCCAGAGCTTGGAAGGCTCTGTCTGAGCCACAGCTCAAAGTAGGTGCAGCAGCTGTGGTTTCCCTAAAAAACTTAGGGTCTCTATAGCTCTTGCTTTCACTTAGCATTAAGTCCCAGGCTGGTGCAGGGTCTGCTTGGCTTTTGGGATACTGACCATCCTTTTGGGATTTGGGGAAGAGCTGTTGAAGTCCCAGTACTGGGGGACACATCAGGCACCTTTCCCAGATCACCAAAGCGTGGGGAGTTTTCTGGACTCCCCCAACTCAGTCAACATCCTCTGCATCATTCCTGCCCTCCCTAAACCACGCAAGCGCTGTGTGTTCCTGCTTTGTAAAGGAAATCAGCCTGATTCCCGAGCAGGGCTGATCCTTTGCCCTGTGCCCACCATGTGGGCATTACCCCAGGGACATCACCCGTGGGAGCAGCCCTGGTGAGGAGGCACGAATGTTGGGCTCTGCACCAGCCAAGCCAGTGGTTTTCCCAGGAGATCTGAATCCTGTCTACTGACGATGGCAAAGCAAGTTGTGCCGAGAGGCTGTGGCTGTCAGCAGATAAATATTGCATGTGGGCTTGAGGTCTGGGGAGGAGGCAAGTGCCTGTGCCTGAGGGATCATCACCTATTGATTGGAAATAAGCATGGGAATAGGCAGGGGAATCTGCTCGGTTTGTCACCGAGACTGTCAGTCATGGAATCATGGAACGTTTTGGGTTGGAAGAGACGTTAAACTCATCTTGTTCCACCTCCTGCCATGGGCAGGGACACCTTCCACTAGACCAGATTGTTCCAAGCCCTGTCCAGCCTGGTCTTGGACACTTCTGGGGATGGGGCAGCCACAGCTTCTCTGGGCAACCAGTGCACAGCGTGAGCACTAGGACCCACATGGAGAGGTAAAGACTGGCTCCAAAACTGCTTTAATTCAGTTCAGTCCAGGCATTCCATTCCCTTTTCAAGAAGTCCAGGTACTTGGGAAGCCCTGGCTGAGGGTACCTTCAGGATCAGCCATCCCGGTAGTGGACAGGACACACCACCTTCTGCTCCATCCCTGTGGACAGGGACCTGCTACTGTGTTTTGGGGGTCGGTGACCAGGGCCAGAAGGGGTTATAGATGCATAAAGTGAGAGGATGGGGAAATGGGGTTGCCAAGGAAACCACAGAACAGCAAACTGCTGATTTTTTTTGTCAAGGCTGGAAAAATGCGGGGGAGAAGGGCAGCAGCAAAGCCCTATGCTGTGGGCGATATGGGGGGGGGGTGGAGTACAGGGGGACTGGCACCTGGGCAAGGCAGGATTGCAAAGTAAAACTAGCCATGTGCCAGATTCTGTGAAACAGGGTGCCCCTGAGGTGGCTCAGGACAGTCTATGAGGAAGAGATGTGGTCTGGTGGCACTGGTAGTGGCTGTCTCCTCATGGGAAAGCCTGGCTGGAGTGGAACACTGTGTGGCGTTGTTTAAAGTGTTCCAGGTTGGAGGTTGAATATAAAAACTCCATCAGATGGAGGATTGAGTGTCTCATTGGAGTCACCATCCCTGGAGGGATTTAAAAAATGTGTGGATGTGGCACTGGGGACGTGGTTAGTGGTGGGCTTGACAGTGCTGGGGAAGCAGTTGGACTTGATGATCTTGGAGGTCTTTTCCAACCAAAATGATTCTGTGATTCACGCAGGAGCACACAGGGAGAGACAGGAAGAGGCACCAGACTCTGCTGCAGCTTTGGAGCATCCAAACCTGGAGCCTTGGGATGGGAAAATCAACCCCTGGCAGGGACCAGCGGGGCCTCACCATCACTGCATGGTTCTGGGCTGCGACGGAGGCCTTGAGGTCCTGAGGGCTCTTGTCTGGGCCTCCTGCCCGCAGAAGGCAAGGGGGACCAGCATTAGCATTCGCTGGTGCAGCTGTGGTTCCACCTCTCCAGCACTGATGAGAAATGAAAATTGAAGTTCCCACTTGCCCAGAGTTCAAGAGAGAGCTGAATGCTGTCAGGACAGGCAGCTACCAGGGATCTTCCCTGATCTTCTTCCTTGTCAGGCTGGGGGATGTGGAGGGGAGAAGGGGACCATCACTTGGGGAGGAGAGGGGGGCATGGTGAGGGGATGGTAGGATATCCTGGAGGGCTCCATCCCCATTTTGGGGACTGAAAATTTGGGGATTGGATTTTTGAAATACACAGACGTTTGTGTCCTTTCCATGAAGCAAATCAGAGGCTCAGCCTTGGGAATGGTTCCCAAGATCTAACCAGAGCCTGTAAACAGCTGGATACCAGTGGCACTCGCTGTGCCACAGGGGGACATATCCTACACCCCCCTCAGAGGCTGGAGCATTCCTCAGGACCATGAGCTCCTCCAGCCCAGACAAGTGGAAAAGCTCTCCCTGGGTGTGGGGGGAGACATCCTTGTGTGGCTGTCAGGAGAGGCCCTGGCAGCTCCCAGATCTCCAGTTTGCCTCTGCCCTTCCTCCTCTGGGATTTCCCAGGGAATCTGGGGAGGGGGCATAGGGTGACATTTTCCCTGGGGACACGTCCACAGGGGGACAAAAGGACACACAGGGATGCTAGGAGATCCATCATAACATGTTTGGGGTCAGGCTCCCTCTGGTATCACTCAAACATCTTTATTGGACTGGACTGCAAAAAATATAGGTCCAACTCCCCGTTTCAACCTTGTCCCAGGCAAAGGTGCCCTGTGGCACCCTGGGGCAGCTGGGAGCCCCAGTCCTGCCCCTCCTGCGCTCCCCTCACAGCTCAAGGTCATGCTGATGTTTTATTCATCCCTCACAACCCACTATCTTCCTTAACTGCAGCCACACGCACTATTGCAAGTATAAATAATTGCCTTGGAGGCTCATTACTCACTTCAGCCTGCTAACAAGCATCATAGCCAGAAAGCTCTCTCAGGGGCCTTAGGGGTGGCCGGGACCCCCAAACACGGAGGGTTTAGCACCCAAGTCTGGGTGCAAACAGCTCTGCCTGGGAAAAAATTCACACCTCAGCCCAAGATTGAAATACTAATGATGGGTTAATTAACAGTTGTATCGTCCTTCTCTGCTCTCACCCTTTGGCTCACACAGACATGGAAGCAGCACCCTCATCCTCATCCATGTTCACCTGCAGTCACCATGATCTTAATTTTTCCCTATCACACCTCACTGCCACTGGGAGAGGTTGGTGGTAACAAGGGATGGGCTCAATGCCATGAGGCTCTCCATCCCATAACTCCTGTAACCAAAGGAATGTCTCCCCGTGACTCCCTGATGCCTTTTCCTGGACAGCCCTCCCAGCTGTTGGTGGAGGTTCTGCCCTGCCATGGGGCAGCCTGCAGCATCCAGACCCAGCTAGGGAGCTGCTCCAGCCTTAATTAAAGGTCTTTAATCACCAGTCAGGTGATGGATGAGCATAAAGTCACGGTTACATCCCAAGCTGGGGCTGTTGGATTTGAGACAGGTTGGTGCTCAGTGAGGGATCTTGGAGAACCTCAAGGCTCAAGTTGGGGGGCTACAAATGGAGACAGAGGTCCCAGACCCACCTTAGGAAACAGTCTGTGCTACAGAGACAGTTCACACCTTTATTGCTCTGGCTGGAGGGTTTTTTCCTCACTTCTCTGCCTGCCATCCTTCTTTCCTGGGAGACAGTGCCTTCAAGCCAGGATGGATGGTCCATGTGTCACAAAGCAGAGGGACACGGTGGCATCCCAACAGCATCTGGACACACTGCAACCACCCTGTTCCCTCCACATCCTCCCTCTGTGTGCACTTAGGTGAGGAAGAAGGCATTTGGGTTAAAATTTGCCCCTTTCTCATCCTCAGCCCCCAGGCAGAGCCCCACATCCACGGGGCAATGTCTCCTGCCCCCAAATCATCCAAGGCCAGATTTCTCTCAGGGAAGGACATGCTGCCCAGGTCACACCAATCTCCCTCTCCAATGATGAGTCTGTTCCCAGTGGGATGCCAGCATACCTCAAGCAAAGGGCAGGTCTTTACAGGGAAGAACCACTGAATTCACAGGGACTTTCTTGAGCAAACCCAACTTTGCCAGAGGTGAGCTGCCCAGGATGTTCGAGGGACCCCAGTGCAAGGCAATAGGCAGCTGTGGTTTAGGGAATGGTGCCACCCTCCTCCCCACCTCAGCTACCCAATGTGGTCTCACAGCATCGTCTTGCACCACGTTCCCTCCAGCACCATTGCTGGCAGCGTCAGCAGAACTGCAGGAGAAGCAGAGCCCAGGGTAGGCAGTGAGCCCTCACCCAGTGCCCAAAGCACTATTTCTGGGGACTCTGCCACCCCCCAAGGTTAGGAAAGGGCTGGGTTGCCCAGAGCCTCTCCCCAGCTGGTTACAGACCTTCCAGCGGTTGCCACACTCATTGCACAGCACAAATGTTGTCATGGGCTCGTCAGCACTGCGTGTCTGCACCTGGGATGGAGCAGCACCAGGTCAGTGGAGACTCCTCTGGTGTCCCCCAAACCAGGGTCCCCTGGGGACAAGGCCTGACCTGGTTGTACGTGCAGTTCTTCTTCTTGCACTTGCCACACTGGAAGAGGTCGGTGACGGTGCCGCCTGTCTTGGCCATCTGGTGCTCCCGGATGGCTTCCTGGGTCATGGCGTTCCTCAGCTTCTTCAGCTCATCACTGGCCATCTCCTGCCACCGGCATTGGCCCAGATGGGTCAGTGTGACCATGGCTCTGCTCACAGCCAAGTATCACAGTCTGACACTTTCCCCATCCTCTCCCAAAGCAGGATTGATTCTGCTTTCTGTGCCTGCAGGAGGGCTCAGACCCATCCAGATGAAAAAATCACCCCATCCTCAAACCAAAACTGCTGCCTGCAAGGATCTGGCTCCTCACAAGCCTGATTTGTGACCCTGGTTGAGGAGGACGAATGGGGACGTTCCAGCCTGACTCCCGCCAGTGTGACATCCCATAGCCAGCTCTGTGATGGGCTGGGGGTCTGCAGGGCTCTGAGGGGACCATGCACTGCTGCCAGCTTTCTCCTGATGCTCCCTGTGCCTCACTCAGCACTGGGGTGGGACAGGGATGTGCTGGGACAAGCCCAGTGTGGCCAGCACCAAGCCAAGGCCCAGCACTTGGGCACTGTGGAGGCAGCACGGATTTGATCCATGGGCACCAGGCTCATGCCCCTCACTCCACTGCCCACCTCGGCAGTCATGCGGGCGATGAGGCTGGGCTCGATGGCCCCACACAGCACGTTCCTCCGCAGACTGGGGTTCTTGGGATCCTTCAGGTTGCTGATCCTGCTCCGCACCCGGTTGCGATATTTCATGTCCGTGCTCTTTAGCTCCTGGAAGATATGTGGGGTCTGTCAAGGAATCAAGGGGGCAAGGTGGGTGGATGCCAGCTTGGGTGGTGCTGTCACCAGGGCCAGTGGTCAGGTGGAGGTAGCTGATCTCAATGGGGCTTTCCTCCCTGTGGGAAGTGTCCCCATCCTTGACTTTAGGAGGACGAAGCACAGCTTGAGATGTGGAGAGAAAAATTACTTTGCATTGCCTTGGGATGTTTGACACTCAGGCAAGGCTGTGGGGCTCAGGGACTGTCACCAAGTCCTGTGCTGGGATAAAAGTTCATGGTGCAGAGGACTCAGTCCACTGCTTCCTCCCAGAGAGCATGGATATGGACAGTTTGATGTGGCAGCTTTGGGCACAGAGTTTGGGATGCACCAAAAAGTGCACCCAGGAGGGGAATCACCCTGGGGTTGGTCCTGGTCTCAGGGGGTTGCTAGGAGAACCCCAAGCCTTAAGCTGGGAGTGGGCAGAGGTGACTCCATCCCTGCCAGCGTGGCACAGCGTGGACATTGTGATGGACTGGGACTGGCAGGAGATACGGGCAGAAGACACAGGCAGGAGACACAGGCAGGAGACACAGGCAGGAGACACAGGCACCCAAAAGGCTTTGTCTGGGTTTGGATTCATTTCCCCAGGGATGAAGGCAGGTCCCTGAGCAGAGGGGGCTAGGAGAGACACATCTGGACCCCTGGAAGAAGGTGGATGCTCAGGGCATGCTCTGCTCAGCATCAGCTTTGGCCTCAACCTCAGCATCCTCTAACTGTGGTCTGGGCTCCCTCTGCAGGCAACGAGCATGGCAGAGCCTGTCACCCTCTGTCCTCATCCCTGTCACCCTCTGTCCTGTCCCCAGCACCACTCTTGAGCCCACAAGTACCCCCTCAGCAGATGAAGCCTGTGGACCCCTATCCCCCCAAAGGATATGGTCTTCAATCTCCGATGCCATCTTCTCGCAGTTGACACCAAACTCCTTGTAGTCATCTAAAGGATAGAGAGGTCAAGGGGTGACTTTGAAGGTGTGAAACCAGACGGGTCTCACTGTACCTCCCTCAAAAAATCTCACCTCTCCCCGTATACTTACCCCAGACACTCAATTCTAAAATACCTATTTCTACGCATCTTGAACCTTACAAAGATGCATCCTCACATCCAACCCACTTATCAGAGACCCTACCAACCTCCTTTTCTTTCCTTTTGGGGCTGAATGCTCCTATTAGGGCTGTCCCATAGAGGAAAAAAGCCCAGTCTGGGGTCCAGCACCCCCAGACCTGCTCACCATCCATGCGGAGTGCAGCTGTCAGCATCTCAATGCACTTGTCCCGCACTGAGTCCCCTGTGAGATAGCAGGGGGCCAGGAAGCAGGGGCTGGGAGAGAAGGAGGGGCTGGTGGGGGTCCGCACCATCTCAGGTTTGGCCTTGCTGCTGTTGGCTCTGCGGGGACACATGGAGGGGGACAGGCAGATGGCAGGATCCTGGCACAGCCACAGGAACCTGCCTGGGTCTCATGGAAGCAGGGTGGGTCTCTCCTACCTTTCCTCCTCTCTCCTACCTTTCCTCCTTGCTGTCACTGGAGTTTCTCCGGGAGCTGGTGGGAGCTGGAGAGAGGCTGGTGCCCACAGAGGCTCTCCTGGGAGTGGCATGGGAGGGGACAGTGGGGATGACATCAGAGATGGGGCAGGCAGGACAGGGGGCAGAGACTGGAGGCAGGACCTCAGGCACGAGTACATTGATGCGAACGCTTAGAAGCCAACAGAAATCTCCCCAGGGGAGGATTTGTTCCTCCCAGGGAACATCCCAATGCCACAGTAGGATCAGGGCTCCCAGCCACTTCTTCTCACCCCTTCTGTGGTCCAGGCATCCCCAAGAGGGACCCTGAAAGCATCCCCAGGCTGCCCAGGGACACCCCTCCTTACCTCTCTCCTGACAGTCTCTTCTGTGGGGAGGAAGAGGAGGAGATGGTTGAGGACCTGGAGTCAGCAGAGTCCCTCCTGGCAGGACAAGCCCCATGTCAGAGGGCGGCAACTGGGACCAGGTGGTGGGTCCAGACCCCCAGCCACAGCCCAGCAGGGTCTGGACCCACCAGGGTGGGGGTCCAGCCTCTCCAATCTTCACCCAGCCCAGCACCCACCTCTCTTTCTTGCCATCCAGAGGTGACTTCTTGGAGGACACAGTGTGGCTCTGGCTGTTACTGGACTCTCTTCACCACGGAAGCCCAAAGGAAGGGAGAGATGCTCTCAGTAACCCCAGCACACCTCAGCAACCTGTGAGCCAGATCCTGTCCATCTGCACCCCCCATCCCCAAGCTCCACCACCCCCAGGCTGTCAGCAAAGCCTCCCCCGGGCTGGCAGTGCCTGGCAGAGCACAGTGTAAGGGTCAGGGCATCCTTCAGCAGGTACCTCTCTGGGCTGGAATCGGCAGAGTGGCCCTGGGTGGTGGTGGCATGAAAGTCAGACTTGATGGGCTTCCTAGGGACAAGAGAGAGCACAAGATGAGGTCAGATGAGCATTGTCCAAACTGACCTCATCCAAGGAATAATTAGCCTTAGAGATGGGAAAATAAAAAATTGCCATTTCTCCCTCCTCCAAAAACCAGCCCGGTGCTGCCCCAGGGGCAGTTTGGTCTCCAGAGGTGCTGCCAGCATCCATGGGTAGGCAGACATGGATAAACTCTGAAGGACTAAGCAGAGGGTGGTCTCATACAGGCCCTGGTGCCCCCCAATAGCAGATGGGAGCCCTCACCTCTCCTTGTGCTTTGCCCTGTGCTTCTCAGCCAGATTCTTGCTGTGCTTCACCCCTTCGGTGGGGCAGCTGGAAACATCCATCCCCTTCTTCTTCTCCTTGTCTCCATCTGTGTCCTTCTCCTTCTTCCCATCAGTGTCCTTCTCCTTCTTTGTGGTGGTGGACTCTGGGGGAAGAATTTGGGTGTCACAGTCACAGCTCAAAACAGCACAGGGCATCTGCAGAGCTGCATCCTGGGGCTGGGAATTATTGTGGAGTTGCTCAGCCCTTGGTGGGGCACACACTGATTTACACCACTCTGTCTTGTCAAAACAAGCCCCTGGAAAATCTAAGTCCATGTGTATGGGTTACAGGTTATGGGAGCCTGCACATCCCAGCTCTGGATTGATCCCACTCCATCATCCCCCCCCAGAAAGCATCGGGGTTTGAGGTGCAGGGATGACCCAGGGAGGACTGGGGCTTTGGCAGGTTCTTGCCTCCCCCTGGCATCACTCACCCAGAAGCCGCTTCCAGTTTTTGATGAGGATTTTGGCTGAGGCCACCACCTCTTCATCCGAGCAATGTTTCCGCACCGAGTTCACAGCCACCCCAATCCGTGTGGTCTGGGGACACATAGCAGGGACACATCCTTAGGGATGTGCTGGCTGGCATGGGGCACAGGACAAGCCACCCGATGGGGTGTCCTCCCACCCAAACCCCCTCACCTGGAGCAGCTGGATGGTCATGGTGTAGCCGGTGAGGGATTTGAGCAGATCCAGTGCCCCTTCCTACAGCAGGGAGAAGCCATGGGAGCCCTTGAGGATTCACCAGGCAGCACCAGGAAAGGAATCCCAAGAGAACCCAAAGCAGCCCTGGGCTGCTCCCTGGGAATGCCTGACCCTCTTGGTCAAAACACTGATAGAAAAATCCCACACCCAAAGCTTGCTGTACCATCCCAGCACCGGGTCACATCTCCAGCTGGGTAGCAGTTTATCTTAAAATTCAGGAAAACCCCACCCACAAGAAAAATTTGGGCTGCTGGGAGCTGGGGATGGCTGAGGTACACCCCAGTGTTCCCATTCAGGGGTGTGAGGGTCCATGGGACTCAAGCCTCGAAATTTCATCCTGACCCACTGCAGCAGTGGCTGGGCTAAAGATAGTCCAACATGGAGCCCTCCTCCTCCCCCTTCTCCTTCTCCTCCTCCTCATCCTCAATTAGAGCCCCATCAGCAGACACCAGCTCCCAGGTATCCCCCCCACAGGGACCCAGCTCCATGGACCCCCACCATGAAGGGCTGGATCAGACCCCCCCGGTTTGATGGCTGCAGGGATGCTCCTGTGCTGTGGTTGGATCCTGGCTCTGTCCCATCCCAAAGTGCAGCAGAAGAGGTGTGGAGCACCCCTGTTCCTTGACCCCCGGATAATTCCTGACAGGAAGCAGAGTCATGTGATCTGGTTTGGTACCAAGCATTGGCATCCCAAAAAGCCACCAGATCAAGGGAGATGGCAGTGCTGCCCTCACAGCCAGGAGCCTGCACCTTGTCAGGGCAAAGGCCAGTGGAAACAGTCAAATATTAACTAGAAGGGCCGGGCTTGGCACACATAACTGGCTCACCAGGGTCCCAGATGGATCCTCATTTGGCACAAGGGTGGCAGGGCTGAACCCTGGCTCCATCCAGCACACAACCACCAAAACCACCCGCGAAACAGCAACTGACCCCTTCCCTTCCCCTCCCACTGCATGCTTGTGCAACAGGCAGGGCGGGGCTGGGCTGGGGGTATTGGGGGTGTTATGTGCCACAGACCAGAGCTTTTCCTTGCTTGTATGCAAGCACCAATCGGGTGCTGGTGGATGGGCCGGTGGCCAAACACCTGTTGCCCACAGCCTGGCACTGCTGAGAGGTGTGTAGGGCTGCAACCCATGGGACAAACCCCCCCTTACCCCTAAATCTCAGTGTCTGGGAGCAATGGGGTGCAGGAGAACCTCAAATCAGAGGCAAAATTAAATCCCCTGGGTGCTGACTTAGATGTCCTGAGGCTGGGCTTGGATGGCACAGGCAGCACCCCTTAAACCCACTCTCGCTCCTCCAGGGATGACATGAGCAGGGTGAAGAGCAAACCCTCCCCTTCCCAAGCCACACAGCAACATTCAATCATGCATGTAAATATGCACGTGTATAAATATGCACGTGTATAAATATGCACATGTGCAAATACACGTGTGTAAATACGCACACACGCCCCGAGGAGCTCAGCTATCTTACCGTGCTCTTCCTGGCCACCATTTTATCCAATTTCTTGGCAATCCGGACCAGCTCCTCAGCGGGCCCCATGCTGGGGGCTCCAGCGGAGCCGGACGGTGGCAGCGGGCACAGCTGGGCACTGCTGGCATGGGGGTCCAGGACAGCCGGGTGGAAGGGAGCAGAGAGGGGGGGAAAAGGGGGAAAGGGAAAGGAAGGGAAGGGAAAGAAAGCAGAAAGGAGGTGGGGCTGTCCCGGCCAGTTATAAACTCCTGCCAGGAAGGCGAAATAGCATGGGGGAGGGCTAAATATAGCCGAGAGCCACGACTGCACGGCGGGGGAGGCGCGCGTCGGGGCGCTCCGGGACGCGCGGCTGTCGCGGCCATGGGCAGCCCAGAGTGCCGAGGGACACAGCTCGGAATGGGGCTCTGCCACCGGGATGCTTAGCCAGGGAATCCTGAGGGTCACGGGTACAATGCAGTGTGTCGCAAACTCTGCTCTTCCCAAAGCTGGTGTCCTGCAGCAGCAAGATTCCCGGGGCAATAATCTTTATACTCCATGTATTGGAATGCTCCAATATATGCAGAATTCCACTATATAGCAATATTCCAATATATTGGAATACTCATCATATTGGACTGCTTTGATACTGAGAATACCCCGTCCCTGGAAATGTTCAAGGTCAGGTGGGACGGGCTTGGAACAACCTGGTCTAGTGGAAGGAGTCCTCCCATGGCAGGGGATGGAAGGAATGATCCTTAAGGCCCCTTCCAACATTTTGTGATTGTGTGATGACAAATGACATCCCAACGTGTCCTGCAGTCTTTGAAGCTCAGCAGAGCCCTGCTGAGCTGCTGGTCCATGGTGTGCCAGCCTGTGGTGGGAGCCAGGAGTCCCTGAGGACTGGCTGGATGGGCAGCAGTGTGGGGCAGAGGCTGTTGGGATATGTGGATGACAACAACCTTGTCATCCTTCCTTGTCCCTGCTCCAGGACCCATCAGGGGTCGCTGTAGGACGAGCATCCTGCTCTGGCTCCATCCCAGCACACTGGGAAGGTGCCAGTGTCCCAGCCCAGCCCCACATGGCTATCCAAGGGTGATCACAGACGCCAGGGACTGGGGAGCCTTGAGGACACATCACCAGCATCACCATGCTGGGGACTGCCAGGGCAGGGGCTGTGCCCCCCGCCCCCCACAGGTACTTTAAAAAAATGATGGTTTATTAGAAATCAGAGACAGACAACATAAAAAAGACTGTTTTTTTGAGATGAAACATTTGACATGGAAATGAGAAGGGTAAATTGAGGGGCTATGGGGGCAGGTGGCTCCCAAGCAACACTGGCACAGGGGGATGTTGGTCCTAGAAAAAGCTGCAAAGCCCCCTCTGAGAGTCCCTCAGGGCTGGAGCGGTGATCCAGCACCCACCCCAGATGAGGGACATGGGACAGGGGCTCTGTGGTTCCACCTGAAACATCCCCCCACCTCCATATCAGGGAATGGCATTTCTCTTACAGTTTTGGGGAAGCTTTGAAGCATCCCCAAGCCCCACCAGTCCAGGCAGCTCCCAGAGCCTGGGGTGGGGGATGGAGAAAAAAAAAACCTATTTCTTGCCCATCCCAAATGCTTCACAGTTGGGGTACAAAAGGGGTACAGAAGATCCATGGCTGTCCCCAGGATGGGGAGGAGGCTCCATGACTACCTGGCAGAGGGTGGGGGACACTGAGTACAGCTGCACCATCCCCAATTTCTTGCAGAGTAGGAAGAAGAAATCCCTAGGGATGGGCAGAGCCCACAGGAAGGATGGAAGAGTAGTGGGAGAAGGGGCTGGCACAGAAACCTCAGCCCACGAGTGCAGCGAGCGTGTCCATTTTCTGTTCCTCAGCTCCCCACTGCCACCATCCATGGACGGTTTTCCCAATGCGGGAGGTCTCTGGGCCCCCTTGGAGGGCAGTGGTCCCATGCCAGCGTCCTGGGCACATGTCCCTCATGGCCTGGCTCTGCCGAGCCCCCAGCAGGGAGCTGACTCCAGTTCCAGCCAAGGGGACAGTGACAAATGGGCCACTCCCACCTGGTCAGTCTTGCAAGAGGTGGACAAAGCTGGCGGGGAAGACTCCAGTGCGGGAGCCATCACCCTCGATGAAGCCAACCTGGGGGTGCAGAGAGAGGGTTCAGGGAGGTGGGAGTCCTATCTTGAGATATCAGCCCCAAAGCTTCTCCCCTGCCCAATACCCAGGGAATTTAGAGAAGCAAAGCTGTGGTGACGTGCCAGTGGAGCCCTCCCATCCCTCCTCCATGCACACATGGGGCAGGGGTCACCCATCCATGCCCCTTCCAGAAAAATCCAGCCTCCTCGGAAGAGAACTGGAGGGCAAGAAGGACCAGGATTGGGATCTCAGCACCTGTCCCTGACTCACCCAACTCTGCTCGTCCTCCTCCCGCGTCACCACGATCACCTCCCCCTTGGAGAAGGTCAGCTCTCGTGCCTTGTCCCCCTTACAGTCAGCGACCGCCTTCACCCGCTTCTGCCTCCCCTTGGCCTGAAATGGGGTGAAAAGGGGGTGACAGACCCTCCCCGAGGCCACCCAAAAGGCAGCAACAGGGATGTGATCCCCTGGATCCCTCCATGTGCCACTCCAGGATAAGAGAACCTAGGATGCTTGGGGATGAAGACAGTGACCCCCCCACAAGTCATGGCACCTACCGGAGCAAATCTCCTGGGCATGGGCACAGGGGGCACCTTGCTGAAAGCAGGGTCCTCAGGGCCACCAGGGCTCTGGGGGGACCCGGCCAAACCTGCTTTGGCCACCACACCGCTGATGCGCCGGTATGAGCGGGTGCTCTCTGAGCTGTGGGTGACAGCAGGGACAGTGTCACCCCCCCTCTGTTGGTGCCTTCCCCCTCCCTGCCATCCTTCCTGAGAGGTCTCAGTGGGGTTCGGGCTCCCCCATGGGACCTGGGTCCCACCCACAGCCCCACGGATGCTGATGGAGAGGGTCCCCAGCATCCAAACTCCCTCAAACAAACCCATGCCACATTTTTCCAAAAGAGAGAAAAAACATATATGATAACTTGCAGAGGATCTCGGTGTCCTCCCAATTAATCTGCGTCACTGTCTCCAAGCACAAACCAGCAGCCCCACAGCTGCCCTTTTCTCCTGCATCCCAGGATCACCATCAACTCCTTTCGAGATGGCAGAGGGTGAGGACTCCTTTGCTCCACAGGGATTCCCCGTGATCATGGGGCTGGCAAGGGTTGAAGCCAACCCACCAGCACCATGCAATGACCTCCCAACACGCAGTGCAACCCCAGTCCGCAGCAAGGTCCCTACCCGAACTTGACAGGGGGGATATCGGGGGCCATGTTCCCTGGCAGGGGCTGCCCGGGTGGGGGGCTCAGCTCTGGTCCCCGCCGGGTGCCACTGGTGTCTGTCTCAGAGCGGGTCTCCCAGTACGCTGCTCGCCGGCTCTCGGTGGGGCTGCGGGTGCTGGGGATGCCATCCAGGGCGCCCGTGCTGCTGGCACAAGGCAGGCTGCGCAGTGCTGGAGCCTCTGCTGGCCTGGAGAAGTGGGGCTCCGATACCTGCCAGGGTAGCTCAGGGCGTTCTGGGGGGACACATGCAACAGGGGCAATAAAGCTGGTCTCCGGGAGAAGGCACAGCCCCACCATGGCGACCTCCGTACCCCGACTCACCGGTGGGGCTGTGGCTGGGTTTGGGGCGGGAGCCACCCCGTGTGGGGTTTTTGAGGGGCAACGGCGGGGGGATCTCCTCGCTGTGGGCACGGCGGGGTGCAGGGCGTGAGGGCACCAGGATGCTCTCATAGGTCTTGTTGGTAATGTCCATCCCCATGCAGCTCCAGCGGGTCTGGGGGCAGGCAGGCAGGGGGCTGGCAGCCAGCAGTGATGTGCCCTTGAAGGAGCGCTGGAGGGGGCTCACCTGAGGGTACACACACAATTCCAGGGATGCCCCACTGCCATCAGCCCCCCAAAAGGGTCTGCATTCCCTCAGCCCCCTCACTGGGGATGTCAGGGCCCCCCACCACCCCACAGGTACCTTCTCCTCCAGCTCATCCTCACTGTCGTAGGGGAACTCTGATGGGGGTTCCCAGTCGTAATCCACATGGATTTGCAGGGACAGCTTCCCTGCCTGTGCCTGCTCCAGCTGTCAGAGGGACAGGGCAGGTCAGGGGGATCTCAGGATGGGGCAGGCCACTGGGGTCTCGGCACTGGAGGGGCAGGTCCCAGCAGTGCCCCACCTTCATGCAAGCCCTCCTCAGGTGCTTTGGTTCCCTCTCCCCACCCTGCACATCTCCCCCATCCATCCATTCCACCTACCAGCTCCTCACACTCGCTGTGCTTCAGCCTCTTAGCCACATCCAGAGCTGTCTCACCTGCTGCGTTCACTGCCCAAGGGACAAAAGGGTAACAAATCCAGGTTACAGCCTTACCACTCCCACCAAAGAATCCCAAAATCCCCATCCCAACCGCATACCTGTGGTGAAGGTGGCTTTGCCTTTCAGAAGCAGCTTGAGGCAATTGGGCTGGTTGTAGAGCACACCATAGTGCAAGGCTGTGTTCCCATCCTGTGTCACCCGGTCCAGTGTCCCCCTGTGCAGGGCCACCGGCAGGAAAGTCAAGGCTCAAGAATACACAAGCATCCTGCACAGTCCCCCTGTGACGGAGAAGGGCAGGGAACACCGGGAGCACCTGGGGACACACCCGTTCTGGATGATGAAGTCCACCAAGGGAAGGGATGATCTGTCAGCGTGGCGCACGGCCACATGTAGTGCCAGCTCGCCTGCATCCTGCCAAGAGATGGGAGAGAGAGATGACCCTGAGGATGCTCATCTTCCTCAGGATCAACAGAAAAGAAGTACTGGATTCAAGAACGCTCATCTCTCCCCCAAATGGAGGGAAAAGGAATGCTGGGCACATTGATGCTCATCTCCCCCAAGATGGAGGGGAAAAGAGATCTGAACCCAAGGATGCTTCATTTCCCACAAGTAAGACAGAAGAAAGCTGGACCTGAGGATGCCCATTTCCCCAACAGCACATCCTTGTCCAAAGCCCAGGACAACCCTGAGCACAGGCACCCAGAGAGGGAAAGTCCATTTGCTGTGTAGGCTGTGTAGGGCTCACCGGGCCCTCAGGGCTGGCCAGGGGCTTGGCCAGGTCATGCCCCTCGGCAAAGGCCTGGAGCACGGCCAGAAGGTCACGGGCTCGAATGGCTTCCCAGAGGCGGTGGGGATCGTCCCGGCCACTTTTCTGCACATAGCGCCGCTCCATGTACTTGGCCACGATGTATTCCTTGCGGGCGGCCCTGTGGGAAGGAGGGGCTTGGATGGGCATGGAGACCAGACCCCATTGCAGCTGGGGGCACCCTGCACTCCTGCCTCATCCTGAAGCCTTGCAATCAAGGGCAGCATGGGAATAAGGACAGGGCACACAACCTGCACTCCTCTTCCTCCTCCCCCTCCTCTTTCCAGCCCACCCAAGCCCCTGACTCACATATCACTGTTGGACAAGGGCTTGGGACAGTCCTGTGTGGGCAGTGTGGCCTCCATGATCTCGTTGAAGCGGGTGTTCCCGATGCTGACGGCCAGCTACAGGGAGAGGGACAGAGGGAGATGAGCCCTCCTGGCCACACTGACCCTGCTCCAGCCAGATCCCATCCCAGATGGAAGGAATCCACTGGATGCACCCAGGACTTTCTCAGAGCAGCATCTCTGCCAGGATGATGCTCTCTTATGGCAAGGAAGATCTGTTTTAGGAGGGAGCAAATCGTGAGGGGCTGCCAGCAGTCCCCCTGCTTAGCAAATGGCTTTGCAGAGCCCCCCTCACTCAGACCACTGCACTGAGGAAACTGAGGCAAGTTTGCAAGCACTGGAGCAAACTGGGGACAGATGGGATGAAGGAGGAGGAATGAACTCTGTGTCTCAGGCCCTTCGGGAGCCACAGAGGGTGATTCCCAGTGGCCAGGAGACCTCTGGGTTCAGGGAGCAGCTTACCAGCAGCTCGGAAGTACTGAGAACATCCAGAGTGAGGGACTGGATGCGGGAATAATGCACACCCAGCTCCCGATGGATACCAGAGCACTCGATGCACGTCAGGATGCCCAGGTTAGTGGAGAGCCATGTGGGATCTGCAGTGGGAGTAGTGCGGGGCTCAGCACCACACCCAGCCCCCAGGATGCTGTGACACCTATGATACCTGACCCACACCCAGGGTGAGGGGACACCCCAGGCCCTGACGTACCCGGGGCACCACAGTCACAACACTGTTTGTTTCCTGGCATGTTCTTCACCTCGCTGATGACCAGTCTGGTGAGCTCCTGCATGCCGCCGTCCACCCCGGTGCCTGCCACCGCCCCACCGCTGTCCCCGTCCCCCTTGAAGGCATTGCTCAGGGCTTCGTCCTTGCTGTTCTGCAGCACTGAGACCCACCTGGGCAGGAGGGAGGAGGAAGAGGAGAATGGGGAAAGTAGAGCAGGATCTGGCACATCAAGGAGTAGGGATGGGTTGTGGCACTTACACAACACACTCCTGCTCATCCTCCGCTTGGAAGTGATACGTCCTGTTGTCTGCAGGGATGGGGAGAGGGGGGAGAAGGTGGAAGGGGAGAAGCTGTGTCTGTCACATCCCTTGAAGTGTTCAAGGCCAGCTTGGACAGGACTTGTAGCAATGTGGTTTAGTGGAACTTGTCCCTGCCCAAGGTGGGGGGTGGAACAAGACAGTCTTTAAGGCTGCTTCCAACCTAAACCATTCTAGGATTCCATTATTTAGGAATGCCCAGGATAGCAGGAATCATCTGAAATCTCTCCAGAGGACCTGCTTAAGTACAAATTAAAACACTGCACATCACTCTCCCATCACCTGAGCCCTGTCACAACTTCTTTTTGTCTGAGCTTTCTGGATCTCCTTGGAGAGATCGGTCCTCCCTCTGTAAAGACAGCCAGGAAGACACCCAGAGCCAGATTAAAAGCATTTAAAGAGGGTGCCAAGGTGTTTCAGAGGGAAAACTCACTCCAAAAAGGGAGAAGTCTCACCACAGCCTCCGCCTCCAGGTCAAACACCCCACCCCAGCCACAGCATCCCACCCCAGGCACTCACGTGTCACCAGGTCAAAGCATTTCTTCTCCTCGGCATGGGGCCGCACCTGGCAAGTGAGGAGGTTCAGCTTCACGGGAGGACGGTTGATCTGCAGGATGAGAGCACCAAGATGGGTTAAAGGACCAGGAAGGGATGGGATGGGCATCACCAAGGGATGGGCATCACCATCTCCAATGGCAACTGTGACAGTACAACCACCACCACAGATGGTTTCTCTTGAGATAACCACTAAAATCAGACCCTGTCTGACCCTTTTGAGAAGAACAGGGACCCTTTGCAGGAGAACACGGCTCCAAAATGTCCCTAAGCCAGATCCTCTGTCCCCACCGCAGTTTCCAGCCTCCAACACCAGGGGGCAGCCCCTCCCACCCAACCTGCCCCAGCCCCTTCGGGCTTGTCTGGACCATCCTCGTCCATCTCGCTGCCCCAACCAAGCCCAACTTCCCCTCCCACGAACCCCTATCAGACACGGGGGACCTCCTTTGGAGCCCTCTCAGACACAGGGGACCTCCTTTGGACCCCTATCAGACATGGGAGACCTCCTTTGGACCCCTATCAGACATGGGAGACCTCCTTTGGACCATCCAGTCACATCCTGTATTGAATTTTGAGCCAGGCAGATGTGTGACCAGTTTGGGCAAAACTAAACCTGAAATCCAACAGACACCAAGTCCCAAAGGGTTCACAAAAGAAGGGTCAGGGCTGCAGCCCCCACACTCCTCACCGTGCTGTGGGAGATGGTCAGGCAGCCGTATTTCACACCACACTTCCTCTTCTGCCACACTTTGCGGATCCTGAGAAGGAGGAGGAGGAGTGAGGATTGCACAGCTGCGATCATCCACATCCCAAGCCAGCCATGGCAGCCCTCAGCAGAGGCCTGATAGCGTTCTGGACATGGGGTTATGCTTCCTCTAACTCACAGAGCACAAAATGCCCTGCTGAGCTGGATCCCGGTTCTGGGGCCTCCTATGAGCATTGACAACAATGAGATGAAGCCAGGAGCTCTCTGGGATAACACTCATCCTCACCCATCACTCTTCTTGTACAGGAATCCTGACTTCTCCATCCCATACTGCTTGTTTCCTTGGTGCTGGTGGATGCTGTAGCCACTGCCAGAGTTCTTCCTGCTCAAGTTTTCCTGAAAAAAGACAATTAAAAAGCAAAGTGAGAGGTGGGTGCTGCCCCAAGTGACCTTACCCTTACATGAATGCAGTGTCCAGCAAGATTCCAGACACCCCCATGCCCTCTCAGCATCCAAATGCCCCCAGGTCCATAGACAGGTTAACTCAAATCCCCTCTCCGTTCTGCTCCCCATCCCCAAACTAACCCCAGGGTACCCAGCACCCTCCTAATGCTCATTCCCAGCTCTCCTCTGCCCATCCCAGGGGTCTCACCTCCTTGCTCTCCAGCTGCAGGATGCTGCGGAGGGAATCGCGGGTCTGCGTGAGCTGCTTCACCTCCTCCTCCTGTGTTTGGTGGAGCTGGAAAGGGAGCAGCTGCCCTCACTGCTGTGCTGAGTGCAGGTGGTCTCAGGGGCTGCCAAGGGGACAGGGGGTGTCATCCTGGAGGGCACTGGATGGCAGCACGGAGGACTTACCGTGTGGAGGGACACAGCGAGCTTCTCAATGAAGGGGTAGAGGTTCTGGGCAGCCTTCCAGCCGTCTTGGAAGAAACTGGGTGTTTGTTGAGGGTGATTAGGATGCAGATGGGAAGGATGGAGGAAAAAAGAGGGTTTTTAGAGAAAATGTGGCAGGAGATCATGGGAAGTTGCCCTTGCTTTTTGGCTGCCTGGCTACAGGGATCTGGAGAGAGCCCAGCAAAGGCCAAGCCCAGCCCATGGGGTCTGGATGTCCCAAATATTTGGGGTGTTTGGGATGCAGGATTGGCCTCTTGTTCAATCCCAGTTCAACTCACTGAAGAGCAGTGCTGCCAAAAGCCACATTTTGAGGGTCCCTGGGTCACAGTGCCAGACAAGGACATGCTTTTAACCAGTGACTGTCTCAACCTTCCTCAGTTTCCCTACTCGAGAACTGGAAGAGATAATGACTCCCACACACTGCTATTCCAGTCTCATGGAGCAATGGGAAAGGCAAGGGGATGTTGATCCTCGCTCCAAACACCCTTGTTACAAGCCCCATGGCTAATGCCAGAGCTGCTCAGCTGAACTCATCTCTGGTCATCTATCCAGAAACCAAATCATCAGATATATCTCAAGCCAACGCCCCTCCCCCAGGCCCCCAAACCCCCACATTTACAGCTCCCGAAGCCAACAACACACATTTCAACTCCTGAGATACAACTGGAGAGTGACGGGCTTTGCCCAGCATCTCCACCAACAGCTTTATAGATCTGGGATGAAAGCAGAAGCCCCCAGACCCATGTGGGACCTCCCAAGGGTGACAACCACCCCTGGGGATGAACCATCTTGACCCAAGAGGCACCTACTTGTGCTGAGCATGGAAAAACTTGATGAGGCTCTGCAGGAAATCTGGTCCCTGCTTCATTTGAGACTCGCTGGCTTTTAGCAGGTACTGGAGGAGGAGAAGACACCTGGTTAGGTGATGGAGACAAGGACCAGACGAAAATATCCCAGAGGAAAGAGCAAGAGCCTGCCCAGCCCTCGCTTCCCTTCCCGGCACAGGGAGGAAGGTTAAAACACTGGCTGGGTTTCAAGAACTCGAGTCACAATGTTGGATTTGAAAGCATTTCACTGGGGACCACCCTCAAAAAACCTGTATCTGGAAGTCCTCCAAGACCTGGAAAGTTCAAGGACCAAGGCAGGCCTCTGGAGTTTCCAGCCAGCATGCTTCTCCCACTGCTCATTATTTCTGGAGTTAATAAATAACCAAAATTCAAGGCAGCTCGTGAAGGAAAAAAAAAACCAACAAATTAGGCCACATGTTTTTTAAGACATGGCCCTTTTATTCTCAAAAAATCAGATTCCAAGAAGCGAGCACCTGCGGCACACCAGCCCTGGAGGTCTGCTGAGGTGTCCCATGGGATGGGGAATTTCAGCTTTATGCATCAAACCCATCCATCAGCTGCAGGCAAGGAAGGAAACACACAGAGTCTCACTCACCCCAATCAAAATAAGGAAGGGAAGAGATTTTCCCCCTGCAAGCTCCTCTCCAGCTGCTGGAACAGTTTCAAGCGGGGGGTGAGCGGCAGGGGCTTTCCAGGGTGGGATAGAGCTCCTGGAATTGAATCTCCCAGTGTCCTGGGCACTCTGAGGGGTCATTGGGCTGGGGAGAGTTGTTAAACTGCTCAAGCAGTTCAAGCTGGAGATGCTAAGTCAATGTCAGGGAGAACGACTGTGCCGAACTGCCCCTGAACCAAATCCCACCTGGAAAAGGCCACATGTCCTTGGCTCCCGTGGGATGTCACTGCCCTGCCACCCACATCCCATGGTGACAGTGGCAGTAGAGCATTCCAGCCAGCACTGGCTGGGACCAATGAACAAAGGGATGCTCCAAGCACCCCTGGCCTGTGTCCAGCTGCTCTCACAGCCTGGGGGTGTGAGATAGCCCACGATGGGGAGACACAGCCACCCCATGGGGTGAAACAGGACTCTGTTCCCAGCCCAAGAAGTAGAAAACTCACTTTCCTATAAACCTATGTGCATCACATGTCCCCCAGGCCCCCAGAAGAGCTGCTGTCCCATGTCCAGGGCCAACAGCAGCTCTCATGCATGCAGAAAAACGGGTGCACATGCTCCACTCCAGCTCCCACCTCTCCATGTGCTGTTATTTATCCCACAGTGGAGCTATTCAATGGAGTGACTCATCTGGCTGGGTCCCAGCTCCAAGGCAGGCACAGCCTCCTGCCCACAATCCCTGTTCTTTGCTGGGCAGTTGTGGGGTGGCACAGGGATCTGGCTCTTGGGAACATGGGAGACCTCTGGGACAATCCAGTGGGGACTTGTTCCCTGCTTTGTCACCCTCGAAGTCTGTGGGGTTGCCGAGTGTCTGGAGCCAGGACACCTGGGCTCCTTTTTGCTGTGGGGCTCTGAAATTGAGTCTCCATCCTTCACTTATTCCCATCTCATCTCCTAAGCAGGACCCAGGACTGCAAAGGATGTCAGGTGACTCATGACCCCCCCCCACCAAAACCAGGGGCAATTTTGAAGATAGGGCAAAACCACAAAGCCAATCTCAGGGATGTTAGCCAAAAAGCTCACTTTTTACCCAAATGCCACCCAAGGAAGGGGTAGGATTTGGCCTGGGGGGACATGGAAGGAAACCCCAGGTCACCCTCATGGGGCGTCACAGGTGCTATTTTGAGCTGCATCCCACAAGGACCTCGGTGTGGGGATGGCATGGCGGTCCCTAAGCTGGGACCATGCAGGGACACGATGGGATGGGGACAGACAAGGGTTCCCCCCAGTACGCAGGTGGAGCTGCTTTTGGTGGTGGGGATGGAGACAGGCTCTGATGTCCCTATGCAGCTTTGAGCAGAGCAATCTCCCGTGTTCTCCTGGGACTCAGTTCCCAGGGGAAAACAGCCCCCACCTCGCACATGTGGAGCTGGAAGAGCCGCCGCTCCTTCTGCATGTCCTCAGCCACCTCTGCTGCTGCTGGCTCAGCCTGGATGACCCCAGCTAAGCGGGCTCGCTCCTTCTCCTTCTCCATCTTCCCCCTGTGGAATGGGACGGTGGTGGGTTGGGGACATCCCTGCTCCAAGGAGTGTCCCATGTGGGAGGCTACGTTGGGGATGGGATCAGGAGAAACACCTCCAGGCCCTCTCCAGCCCCTCTCCCTTTCCCCTTTGGGAAAAGCTGGACTGGAGCCCTCCCCACGGCAAACTGGAACCATTGGTGCCCGGCTCCGGTGCACAAGGGACAAAACACCTTTGTGCAGAGCAGGATCAGGTGGATTTTGCCAGAGTCACTGTGTTTCTTACACTTTGGTCTCATAATCCTTCCAGGCCTTTTCAATCTGCTTCTTGGAGTCCTGTGGCAAAGGAGAGAGGGGGTGGCAGCTGTCAGGGAAAGCAAAAGAGCTGGTGGCACTGAAGGGGCTGAAGCTTTTCTCTGCATTGCTGCACCCCTTGCTGCACCCACCAGGTCTTCACCCCTTGCTCCTGTCACTCCCAACCCTCACCGCTCCCTTCCAGCCCTTGGTACTGGCTCCTTCCTTCTCCTGGCTATGGGCATGAGCTGAGTCCATACCAGGGGTCTCGCTGCAGAATGTTGGCAAATGGGTGACCCTGCAGACAGGACTCACCAGGCGGCCATCCTTCAGCTGCCCCTTCAACAGGCTGTCCAGGGGGAAGGACACGATGTTATTCAGATTCTGCACCTGTGGAAGGTAGAGATAGGGTCAGCCCTTGCTGGGGGAGGTCAGGGAGCCAGAGTCCCAGGTCCTTCTTGATGCCAGGGTCCTCCCCCAGCTCCATCGCTGCCCCAGGAAGGGTTAAAGAGGCTGGAAGCAGGGCTGAATCCAGGATCCTGGCACAGGGCAGGCTGGGGCTTGTTAGAGCTGGCTGCAAGATGTCTGACAAACGGCCCTTCCCACAAACCACATCAGCACCACGGCTGCCAAAAACAAAGCTGCTTCCCCCCATTGACACCTCATTGCTGTCCCCATCCCTGTCCCCAGCACCCAGCCACACCACCAGCCTCTCCACAGCCCTGTGATACCAAGCGCTTACCCATGTCAGAGCAGCTTCCCAAAATGTCTCCCTTCGGTGGGGTTTGGGGACAGCAACGCAGCCACCACTATCCCCACCCGTGCTGTGCAGGGGTCCGTGGTGGGGACACAGGAGCCCACTCCTGTCCTGGCATCGCTCTGTGCACCCCATGGAGCAGTACCCCATTTGAGAGCTGAGAGAGCAGCTCCAGCAGCCACACGCAACCTCCCCACTGCACCCAGATTTCTTTTAAAGGGTTTTAGTTCTCTGGAGCACCTGGGGAGAAACTCAGCCCCGGGGCACAGGACCACCCCTAAAGCAGGGGGAACAGGGGAGCTCCAGGGAGACTGCAGGAGGGGAAACACAGCTTTTTGCATGTGGCTGAGGGTCTTGGCACAGAACCTCACTCAGCAGCATGCGGGGCAGGAGGTGGGGCCCTCAGAACTGGTCCAACTCTTCCACCAGGAGAGTTCTGCAGAGCCCCACTGGAGCATGGGTGTCCAGCAGACTATGACAGCCAGGATGGGGAAGGGGAGGAGCAGGGAGGCCCCGACTGGGGTAACTGGGAGACAAAGATGCCAAAAATCTGAAATTCTTGCTGGGGGAAGGGCAGCAGAAATCAGTCTCCTCCTTAAGCAGAGCCACGAGCCAAAAACACCCCTTGGAGAGGGGGATTTGAAATGGAATGGAGAGGGAGCCACGTGGGATGCCCCAGAGATTTGCTGCTGGGCATGCACCGAGCCAGCTACATTCAGGAGCTGAGCTTTTATCGGAGCCATTCCCAGCTCAGCTCACAGCCGTCTCTGCCTGCTCCCCATGGCCCTGCTGAGCAGCCCAGCGTGGCTTTGATTTACTCTTGGCAAGCGAGATCAGAGATGCAATTGATGTGAGAAAAAAACAGAAAGCAAGAAAAAAGGGAAAAAATTAAAATAGCAGCCCCAGCTTCCAATCAGATCTCAGTGTCAGTGGCCCCAGGGAGCTGGGAGTGAGCTCTAAATCCAGTAATGGGGGTATGTGATGGTCTCAGGGCACTGGGAATATGTCCCTGAGCCCAGGGTGGGAGGTGGGGATTGCTGCATGCAGTGGAGGGTGGCTAAACTGGAAGGAGGGGAGCTGTGCTGGCGGGTGGGAGGTTTCAAATCCAGGTGGATTTGGGACAGCTCACCAGGTTCTTGAAGAGCGCGGTGACCTCACGGGTGAAGACGGCCAGGTTTAGGAAGCCAGTGGAGAGCTCATGGTTGTTCTGGGAGAGGTGGTTGTTGCCAAAGTTCTCCAGGGCCTCGCTGTACTGCTCCTCGTTCTCCACGTGGGCTATAGGGAGAGACACCAAAGAGGGATACGGGGTGACCCTGCAGCACCCAACACATCATGGTCACACCGTGAGGTCCCACCATCTCTCCACACCTTTGTAAGAGAGCTGGGCTGATCCTGCTGCAGGACAGCAGTGGTGTCCCAAAACAACCTCCCTAAGGTTCTCATTTTCCCTTTATATATATATATTTCAGACAGTTTTCGGCATCTAAGCATGTTGCCAAATCACATCATGAGGTCCCTCCAGCAGCCAGCACTGACCTCCCCATTCCTCTGTAGCAAAAGTGGGCTGATCCTGCCGCAGGACAACACTGTCCAAATGACCAAAACAACCTTCCTAAGCATTCTCAGTTTCTCTTTTTATATTGTTTTAAGACAATTTTTGGCACCTTAGCTGGCTGGTAGCACCCAAGTACCAAGTGTCCCCAGAGTGCCCAGCACCCACTGTCTGGTGTGACCAGTGCTGGTGGAGGATGGGACTATCACACCCACCCCAGCCCCATGGTCTGGGAATGCCCATCACCTCCTGAAGCCCAACTCACTTAGTCCGGAGATGTGAATAGCTTTCACATATTTCCTGATCCTCTGGAGCACAGCTTGGTCCCCGTCCAAGCTCTGCAAAAGCAAAGAGAGAAAACAAATGGAGCTCGTTAGCTGAGTGCGGCAGCCACTCCCCCAGCCCAGCTGGTCCTTGGAAAGGCTGTGGCTCTGCTGTGCAGATGTGTGGGGCAGGATCCAAGCTCCCAGGGCTGAGAAAGGAGCTGGAAGCATCCTGGAGAGGCTGGAGTCACAGCTTCCAGCCAGTCCCCTGCCATGGCTGTGGTCCCTGTGGCTTTGCTGCCAGGCAGGGCTTTGGCTGGCCCCAGAGAGGAGGGTTTGAGCAAGACAGTAGCAGGAGGTGAGAGGCTCTTTGGATCCTAATAGCTTCTAACAACCATGGAAAATGCCTCCCTGGCTCTTGCAGGGGCTCTTTCAACCAAGGAGGGGTTGAAGCACCACGTAGCACATCAGCCCATCCCCATGGCTCAGAACCTGGCGAGATGTGTGAGGGTGCCCAGGTCCCCACAGAGCCAAAGACAGGACCCACCTGCTGCCGATGGGAACCTAAATCCCATAAATCCTTGTACCAGTTGTGTGCTAAATCACAACAACCCCACAACAAGGGATGTAACTTTTCAAATCCCCCCAGTTCATGCATGGTCTTGCCCCTTGTCCCCAGCACCGTGAGCCTCCCCCCATTGGTCACATCCTGCACTGGTTTAGAGCCCTTCCCATCCCCTCCTACCTGGACAGCTCCCATTTGCTCCCCAGGCACCACAACAAACTCAATCTCACTCAACCCAAGGGCAAGGAGCCATGTTGCTGCTGGCCCAAGCATCCCAGTGCACACTGGTCTCAACATCAGGAAAGGGTTAAGGGTGGCTTGGCTGCAGGTACCAGAGCCATGATAACAGGCTGGAAATATTTAGAGGGCGTGGACAGAAGAAAGGGCAGGGATGAAACCGCGGAGGAATTACAATAAAGAGGCTCTCTCTCTGCTCGAGCTCTGCTGAAGGTTTTTGGGCTGATGTCAAGACTGATTTCCTGACAACAGGGTCAGCCTGGCTTCGGCACTGCTCTCCTCGTTGGATGGGATGCTGCCAGGATGAACTGCCTGGGAGGGGACTGTGGCTGAGTTGGGATCCAAACCCCTGCTCAGAGGAGTCTTGCAATGCATCTACAATGGGGAGAACGTAGGGGTGCACCAAAGCCCCCCATGGCCCTTCTCTGTGTCAAATCCAGGTGCACCAAGCTCTACAGAGCAGAGGTATTCCCAGCTTCTGGGGGAAACAAGCAAGGGCTGGATACCTGGATGCTCCAGGCTTGCAAGCCTGGCCAAGTCTCAGGAAGGGGAAACTGAGGCAGCATGAGACACTTTGGAAGCATTACCAGGCAAGTGTGGGAAGAATCTGCTTCAGGTGTCCAGGATGGAGCAGCTTATCCTGGTGCCAGCTCACGGCTGCAGGATGCAGAACACCAGGGTTAATGCAGAGCAGGGATGATCCAGGGAAGGACATGAGAGCTTTCAGTAAGGGGTCCATGAGTCAACCAGTGGCCACAGGACAGGCAGAGCCAAGCGTTCGGGTGGTAAATGCAGAGGGAATCACCGCATGGTGCAGCCCCAGCTGCAGGCAGCACTAGCATCCCTGATGTACTGGGCTGGCTGTCAGGAACATGGGCCTTGGCTGCACAGGAGCAGAGGAGCAGAGATGTCTGGAGCCCCCCATGGCACCCATCATCCCCCAGCCCCGGATCAAGGGCTTCAGGTCAGGGGCAGCTGAGGACATTGGCACAGCAGGGACAGGAGCAGGAGGGATTCCCTGTGGGATGAATCCACACCTGCAGCACAGCCAGCCAGGCTGGCAGACTGGGGACTCCAGGCAGGATGCTCAATGGGGGCCATTCTTCTGCCTCCCCCGCTGCTGATGGCTCGTGCTACCCAGCGAAGGAGCTGCCATGGGTATGAGAGCCAGGGTGCCAAGCTGGCAGGCCAGGAGCAGGATGGGGCACTGCTCTGGGTGACAGGGTGAGCTCAGAGCTCATATGCCAGCTCTGCCACTGAGTGCACCAGCGGTCTCTGCGATGTCACTCTTCCCCAGGTGGGAGGTGTCCAGTCCCCTCTGACATGCACACAGCACCCAGCCCCAACAACCAAGGGCTGGCTCCGACCTTCCAGCCCACTCCAGAGACCTCAGATCATGTCTCCACAGCAGCCTCAAGGACCCTGAAGTCATACAAACACCCTGGCAGGGGAGAGCCCTCTTTAATCCCAGAAGGGAAACTGAGGCATAGAGCAGCTCCGGCCAACACCAGGATATTTCCTTGATGTCAAGCACCATTCTCCAGTCTTCTCCCCACTTGCTCCTGCTGCCAATTTGGGATGCATTCCCACTTGGGTGCACGTGGCCATGCTCTGTCCCAGAGTCCTGGTGAGATGCAGTCATCCATCCCTTCCCACTGGGCAGTTGCTGGATTAAGACCAGGATCCCTCACTCCTTCTTGCTCACCAAGCTACCAGGCAGAATGTAGGGTGGTGATAGGAATGACTATGGCTCAGTTTGGCCACAGAGTGTCTCTCCAGCCCCCAGCCCTTCCCAAATCTGCCAGCGATTATCTCCCTCAGCTGACGCTATTGCCCCGTTGGGGCTCCAAGGACAGCGTGGAGCTGGTTTGGTTGGATTTCCCTCCTCCCCTCGTGCTGGGACATGAGGATGCCAATGGTCTGGCAGCGGTCTGGCCCCCTCCCCAGAGCCTCCAGTGGGGTGAGGGGCTCGGCCTTTTGCTCTCCATGGCACATATGACAGCAGTCATGATTCCCAGCTCTCTCTCATGCTTGCTGGAGCTTTACTAAGCCAACCCCAGAGACCCCCATCATTCCTGGGGGGCGTGTCTCCCCCATCCTCATGCCCCTTAACCACAGCCTCTCCAAGAAGCCAAACAAAATTCCCTCTGCTCCCTCCTGGCTGGAGCTGCCTCCCCCTTCCTGACTGGGAGGAAGATTCATGGCGGTGACCACTATGTGCTGATGGGGACGAGGATGTTCCATGGTGTGCTTCCAGATTTCCAGCCCCGGGGCACCCGTCCCCCTGCCCCAGGTATCCTGGCAGCCATGGCACCTGGGGCCCCTCATTCCCTGCCAGCCCTGGCTCTCCTTCAAAGCAATTCCTTCGCTAAGAAAAGTTGGCAAAAGCCATAGGACCAGCTGGAAACTGCCTTTATTCCAGGCGGGAGAAGGGGGACGAAGGCAACCCACCACCTCAGCCCTTCCCACAAATGCTGCCATAGATTTTGGGGAGAGGCTAAAAGTACTCCCCTGGATTTAATCAAGGAGGAGTCCCCCAGGGACACCATGTCCTATGGGGGCTGGCTCCACCTCAGGAGCTCGATAGTGGATGGAAAAGTGGGGCTGATGCTCTGGAGTCATGACCTGGGCCTTGGGACAGGGGTGGTGTGCTGGTCCCGGTGGGAAAGAAGGATGCCCTGGCCCCGGGGAGGGATGCCTTGATCCCCGGGAAGGGCAGGGGAGGATGCCCTGGCCCTAGAAATAGGGAAACAGGCCACCCTGGCTTCGGTGTGATGGGGGGGATGAACTGGCCCCAGGGGGCACCTGGCGTTTTAAAGAAGTGGCCTGTGCCCATATCTACAGGCTTTGTGCCTCCCAAAAAGCACGCTGGCGTTCCCTGGAGGATGCAAACGGCCCCCCCACCCGAGGGTCCCAAACCACCCACTTGGTATGACCAGCGTGGTCTCGGAGTGAAAGGATGGACCGCAAAAAACAGAAGCCCGAGGGAGGCGCAAGCATCAAGGGACCAGCACCTGTTGGTGCGGGGGTGTTCCCAGACGGGATGCGGGAGACGCTCACCTCCTCCAGAGCCCCTACGGCCCCCCGGCACTTCTGCATCTTGGAGGCGAAGGCGGTGGCCGGGGAACTGAGATCCTCGCCGGTTACGGCCAAGAACTCGGCCACGCTGAGCTGCTCGGGCATGGTGCGGGGGGCACGGGGTGGCGGCAGGAGCAGCGCACGGGGGCCTCCCCTGCGGAGGGCCCCGGGGTGCCGGCTCAGCCCGGCTCAGCGCCCCGCGCCCCGCACCGGGAGCTGCTCCGACCCTCCCTCCGCCCGCTCCCGCCCCGGCGCCGTCACGCGGCGGCTCCGCCCGTCCGCACGTTAAAGGCGCAGAGCCCCAGTGCTCCCCAAGAACCACCTCCGCCACCCCCATGTTGGGACGTAGGGAGTGCGGGGCTCCCCCATGCCGTGGTGGGAGGAAGGGAAAACCCTGGGGTCTGGCTGGATCCGCACCCCCAGCCTTGTGTCGGCACCCGGCACCCACCTTTCCCAGGCACCAGCACCCCCTTAACGCCAACACCCACCTTTCCCAGGCACCAGCACCCCCTTAACGCCAACACCCACCTTTCCCAGGCATCCAGCACACACTTAACCCCAGCACCCACCTCTTCCTGACGCCCCAGCACCCACCTCATCCTGGAATCCACCTCACCCCAGCACCCCAGTACCCACCTCTCCCCACCTTGGTAGATGAAAACACACACAATGATGGCTTACGATTATGCCCAGTCCCCCCCAAGCACTGGTTTAACCGAAGGTCACCTCCACCCTACCCTTGCTAGGACCCCGAGTGGACAATCCTTGGGCAGGCGGCAATTACTGGAGCCCTTGGCTTTTTGTCCCTCTGGAGGTGACCTCTGCATCCCCTCTGTTGTCCCCTCACTTGTACCACCTCTCACAGGCCACCTGGAAATTGGTGTCCCGTTCCTGCTTATTTGCTGTTCCCAGAGGATGGGGGAGCCCAGACATCCCAGGAGCAGGCACTGAGGTTGAACACACACTGAGCATATCCTACTACCAGGGCTGGGGCTGGTGACAAACTGGAATAGAACGGGCCAAAAAGCCTCAGTGAGGCTGGTTTGCCATGAGAGAGGCCAACATGGGTGCAAGGGTGCTTTGCAGACCCCCCCATGCCCCTCGCACCCCTCGACCCTTTTACTGAGCCAGGAGTGGGGCTCAGTAAAACTCAGATCTGTGCCTAACCAGGGCCAGCCCAAGTCCTCCTCTAACCCGCTGTTATTGGGGTGCTGAGGGGGACTGGGGTGCAGGAAGAGCCATCACAAGCCTTGGGTGAATGGCTACGCTTAAAAGATTCCATCCTGCAGGCACCAGCAAACCACGCTTTGGGGTGCCCACCCCCAGTGTGGGGGAGACCCAGCATCTGCCCTGCTCCTGGGACATCTCCCTCGGTAGGGCTCTGGCAGACACAGGGTTAAGAGGGTGCAGCCCAGGCAGGACAGGAGCAGGAGGGATTTGGGCTAAGAGCCCCTCAGCAGACAGGCACCCCCCGACCCTCCTGCTTTCCCACGGTTCCCCCAGGGGTCCCTCCGCTCCCTCGGCTGGGGTGGCCCTGCCACCTCCTGGCCGGCCTGGGGACTGCGGGGGGGCCAAACGGCCCGGGGACAGCCCCCCCAGTCGCTGCGGGACACAGCCGTGCCTCTCGCCCGGCTCACCTGGCTCGGGGTTCTCCTCCTCCTCCTCCTCCTCCACACCCCCTGATGAATTATGCAATGCCAACATGTGCCACGATCCCAGGTACCACCAGACATCACCAGGTATCACCAGATATCACTGAGTACCACAGGACATTACTGGGTAACACCGCCCATCGCCACATACCACAGGACATCACCTGGTACCATTGACCATCACTTTGCCACCAGCACTGGGGGCATCCCCAGGTCACAGCATGACAAGTACCACATGAGGAAGAACCTTACAGGGGCACAGGTCCCCCAAAATCTTGCTCTGCAGCCCACAAATCGGAGTGCACAAGCCTACTCAGCCCCAAGATCCACAGGGAGCTGATCCCCAGCCCTGGAGCCTTTCCCACACTCCTGGTTTAAGGGGCTTTAGCTCAGGCAAAGGCTCAGCCCAGACAGATTTGGGCTGGAAAGCACCAATCTGAGCAGGTTGGACCCGTTTTCCTCACTGCAGTGAAAGTTTCATCTCGAACCCCTTCTCCACAAGTGCCTACGGAGCAGGCTGGCCAGTTAAAAAGCCCCAGAACAGGCTATTTTAGCCTGAAAACAGGAGCAAAACCAGCACAGCATCTCCCTCCCCCCAAACCATTCCAGCATTTTGCTGCTTAGAGGAAAACAGTCCTTTATAACTCCAAAATTTTATTTTATTTCAACCCCTTCTGGGCAGAAAACATCAAGTGCCACAAGTTTTTCTGGGCCAAAACACAGTCACCCACATGACCTCTGAGACAAGCTGCAGGAGCACCAAAAACCCAAGGAATGACGACTTAAATACACCCACTGACAAGTCCAACCCGTCCCAGCCCCACACCAAAGGGGGGCGCCCAGATAAATAACAGTGCAATAATTACAGATATTTTGCAAGGAATGGCACAATTAAAAGCCCTTTCCTGTCCCGCGTCCCAGGGCTTGTTCCAAGCCCCTCTCTGCAGGTCATCACCTCCTCCATGCATGCCTCTTCCCAGCACACTCCAGTTTTGATACTCCCAGCACCAGCAGCTCTGAGAGACTGGAGGGAGCTGGGGGGCTGGGAGAGAGCCCCTCAAAGAATATGGCTCCGTGTCCTGGCCGCGTATTTTCCCAAGCCACATAAGCTTAATCTTTCCATCACTCAAAGGTGACTGCAGTATTGCTGCCTGCATGTTTTTTAAAGGATATTCTAGTCGGGGTGAGGGAAAATGCCACTGGAAATGACCTCTAATAACCCTGAAGAACCAGTTTAACTGGGGAGCAACTGGAGTGACCCCAAAACATAACACAGCCCATTCTGGGCAGAGGTTTCTCTACCACCCAGGGATGCTCCTAACCCATCTGGGGCACCCAAAGGCACTCACAGTCCACCAGCATCCCCAGGGTGGTAAGGGATTATGGTGGGGAGCATCACCCCACAGTTTTATGGGGGGATGCTGGAATGAGTCCCGGATGGATCCAGGGGCACTTCCAGAGCCCAGTGAGGCGACAACCAACCCAGGAGAGTGTGGAGATGCCACACTGGGTGGGCAACACAAGCCCCCCCCCCCACCTTGCATCCTCAGAAAACCCAGTGCTCACCAACACACCCCACTCTCTCCAGTCACCCCACACAGACCCCGTGCACTCAGGACACAAGTGACTGGAGGGGACAAAGGCAATGGGGACTTAGGGGACACTCATTGCTTCAGCAGGTCCCCCAGGTCATATGCCTCAAAGAGGTCTGTGACACCCTCACCTTCGAGACCCCAGAGATAATTGTCCTGTTCCAGGGAGGGTGAGAAGGTGATGAAGGGTCCCAAGTCCAGGTGGGAGGGGGTGCAGGGCAGCTGGTCCTCTGTCTGCTGCAGGAGGTGGGTGGGGGAGCCCAGGAGCCCAGGCTCCACCTCCAGCAGGGTGCTGGGCCCCTCTGGGATGGGGAGCAACAGAGATGGGGATGAGAGAGGAGCTCCTGTTCTGCCCCAGCTCTGGGAGGTGGTGTGGGATGGCCATGTAGCTGATGGGGAGCTGTTCAGCAGGGAAAGGGGTATGGGGTGGTCCTGTGGGGAGGTGGCAGCAGATGGTACAGGGTCGTCCTTGGTGGGGCTTTCCTCTGTGATCTCCTCCGGGCAGAGGTACACCTCGATGGGACCATTGGTGCTCTTCAGGTGGAGCTGGAAGTTGTCCTGGGAGGGCAGAGTAAGGCTCAAGGGGGGCACCCAGAAGGTCACCTATATCCCCCTCCACTGCCCCCAGTCCATGAGGGGTCCAGCTGGGGCATTGCAACCCTTGAAGGACCAGCTCAGGGTCAAACAGCCCCATGGAGGCAACACAAAAACACCCAGGGTCATGCTGGGCTGTGCCCTTGGGATGCCCCAGAGGGACCCTTTGAGGATGGCACGGATGCAGCAGTACCCACAGCAGCACCCGCACACACCTTGCTGAAGTCTGGCACCTCCAGCTGCGTTTCTGGGGGGGCCTTCACAGCAATCACCGTCTGCTCCTGGAAGCTGCTGATGGCACGGAGGTCCTGGTAGGTGACATATGCCAGCGTGGACAGGGACAAGGTATAGGAAAAAGGGGGCTGCAAGCAGGACATCAGTCTCCTCATCCCTCCAAACACCCCCCAAAGCCCAGGGGAATACAATGGGAGGAGAAGGAGCTCACAGGGGTCCCCAAGACCCTGTCCTCCCTCCCGTCTCCCCCAGCAAGGATATCTCTGGTTGGTCTTGTTGTCAGCCAGCTGCTGGATCTGCAGGGCACAGTCCTGCATGAGCTGGTCCAGCATCCTCTCTGTCCTACCGAGTTCGGCCAGTTCCCCCTGCAGAACCTGCTGCTTCGCCATCATCGCCACATCCTCAAAGATCCCGGTCCCCCTGTCAGCAGAGATGGCACCTGAGTGACAGCACAGCACACCCTACACGTCCCCGAGCCACCTGTTCCCCACCCTGCCCCATCCCCGTGTCCCATTTCCACCCCCACCAACAACACCTACATCCACTGGATGTGGTTCTTGGATTTCTTGCAGATGAGCTGGATGCCCTCCAGCACATTGGTGATGTCATAGATGCGACGTTTCTGGACCTCCAGCACCTCAGCGGCCCGGTTCAGATCCACAACACCGTCAGGAGACTCATTCAGCAAATGGATGAATTTTTTGGTGAGCAGCCCCAGCGAGGTGTCGTAGCGAGTCTTCTCTCCGGGAGACTTGGGGGCTGTGGGGAAATAAGAGACCCACCATCCTCTCCTTAGTTTGGGATGTGGGATGGAGGTGACATGAGGCTGGATGTGAGAGACCACCTTTTCCTCTCTTTAGTGTGGGATGTGGGACAGAGGTTACATAGGGTTGGACACAAGAGACCTCCCCATCCTCTCCTTAGCCAGGGTCATGGGATGGAGGGATCATTGGGCTGGACATGAGAAACTCCCCTACCACATCCTCTTCTTAGTGTGGAATGTGGGATGGAGGTGACATGAGGTAGTGCTAGAGACAACATGTTTCTAAGAGGGGAGAGAAGTGGGATCTGCCCTCCCCAGCTTCCCCTGTCCCATCTCACCCAGCATCACTTACTCCTGGGGCTGGGGACCTGTGCCAGTGGCCGGCCCTTCCCCTTAGGCGTGCGAAATTCAGGGCCCTCCAGGTCCAGCTTCCTCTTGGCCTGGAGCATGAGAGAAAACCCTGCATTGTGGCTGAGCCGGACACCTCTCTGAGTTCCCCAGATACCCCCAGGGTCATCAGTCGAGCCCTAGGTGCCACATCCTGGGGTGGGGGAATCCTGCAAGAGGCTCATTCAGTTGCAAAACCCCTTTTGAGAAGGGGCACAGCAGCACCCAGCAGCATGAGAGGCCACTAGGAGAACTGGGTGGAGAGGAAATGAGGGGTCCCGTCACGCCCCATGGCTTCCTGCCCACCCTAGCAGTCACAGGGAACCCACCAGGATTTCTTCTTGCCTCCAGCTCCTGGCAGGGCTCCATGGGGCTGAGCCCTAGGAATGCAGTTGTTCCAAAGCCAGATCCTCACCCTCCCACCCTGCCAGCTGGCTCACCAGGGCTCGGGATTTCACTTCCCCCCTCCCACCCTGGTCATGGTTGAGGGCAGCCGAGGGCACCCAGCTGCCACCTGCACACCTGGGACCAGCCGGGTTCAGTCCCCCCCAAGGCCCATGGGTGCCCCAGACACGTGCACCCAGCTGGAGGGAAACTGGGGCAAGGGGGGGTTGTGCTGGGTCCTGGGAGGGGGGATACACACCCCTGCACCTGCTGTCTCCTTGCCAGGGCAAGGAGCTCCTTGAAATTCCCCTCATGGAACCCTGAGCAGCACTTGCGCAGGAGGGACCCAGGGAAAACGCAGCCGAGTAAATTCAGAGGAGAGCTGGAGGGTGTCACCAACCCCCTCCCCAATGCAAACAAATCCCCCACGACTCCTCCACACCCAAAAATATGGACAGGGTGATTTCGAGGGAGGATGCTTTGGGTGAGCTCTAAAAAGCAGCCCCCCAGCCCCAAACCGACCCCACCCAGTACCTGGTCCCAGGCCGGGCTGTCCCACAGGGTTTCCCCCAGCACATCCCGCATGGCGCTCAGGTCCCTGTGCCGGCTCTGACGGCGGCTCCTTAGGGACCACACCCCACTTTGCGGGGAAGGGTTGGGCACCTCTGAGTCGTTCCCACCCCAGGGGGCTGGTGCGAGAGGCGCCGGGGGCTGTCTTCCGCCCCCCCAAAGCGCCAGGCAGGTTCTGAGCTCCTGTGGGAATCTGTTCCCTCCCACCCTTCCCCAAGCAGGTTTTTCCCAGTGAACGTGCCTCGATCCTCAACCTCTTGCCCCCGGACCTGCCTCGGAGCTGCCAGCACCCCAACGGTTAGTGCAGAGCACATGAGAAACACCTGTCTCAGATAAGACCCCATCCATCTGTCAGCACGGAAGCAGGGGTATCACCCTGACTCCCCATTCTTCTGGCATCCCTGGCTTCTCTGGCATGGATAGCCATGGCCGATGTATGTTCCCATCACTGTTGGGGGGGGCTGCTGCATCCCACCTACCCCAAGCAATGGAGAAACTGAAGCACAGAGCAACCCACAACAGGTCCTGGTGTTCCCAGACACCTCCAAACCCTCTGAGTCTCCCCCTGCCCATGTGCAGGAGGGGCTATAGTGGGACACTTACTCCAAGGTGCAGTTTAGAGGAGTGGAGGCTTGGTGGGCTCGGGCAGGGGCAGAACCCTGAGTTCTGGGACCCACCAGTGAGGGACAATGGACAAGGGGCTCCCTTCTGTGCCCCAGCTGCTGCCCCCCCTCAGCCAGGCAGGATTAGGCACACAACAGCTGAGTGGGGCACAGCAAGGGGCTCCCAGCACCCTGCTAGCACTGAGGGGGGAGGGGACGGTGGGATGAACCAGAGCAGGTAGGGGGGCAGGGACCAAAGCCAAAGATCCCCTCCAAGACATGGCAGGACTACCCCACACTGCTTGCCAGTCCCCAGCCATGGCTCCCCAGGATGTGGGAACATACCATTTACACCCCAATATGGTGATAGGAATGGGAAATGAGGCTCTACCCCAAAATTTGGGAGGGTGTAAGGTAGCCAGGAGACAGGCTGGGCCCCCTGCCAAGCAGCCCTGAGCCCAGCCCTGGCACCAGGGGCTACACCCTGCTCCCAGCCCAAGCATCAGAGCATCCCTCAGCCCCAGGGGGGGCACAGAGGGCTCCTCCTGCCAACCTTCCATTTCAACAGCATCTGCTGCCTTCTCTGGGCTTGCCTGGGCTCTGCCCGGCACTTTATGGGGCTCCCCTCGGCTCCTCCTTTCCAGCCCCACTGCCCCCACGGGGGCGTGGGAATGCAGTTCCTGGGGATGGGCACCCAGAGCTGGCGGGGAGCCACAAGGCATCCCGGCATCCTGCTGCTTGCTTGTGCCACGGGATTGCTGGGTCAGACCTCCCCCGGCTGCAGCCCCCACTGCCTTGGGGTGGCTGAGGGCTAGAAGGACATGTGATGGGGACAGGAGAATGCGGAAACCCCAGATTTGGGGGTCTGGGGAGCTTTCAGTCCCTCTGTGGGCAGAGGGAGGGAGGCTGATCCCCAGATTTGGGGGAGAGGGAGACCACCCTGTGCTGGGGAGGAAGGCAGAACCCTCATCCCAGGTGCTGCTCCCCAGTCTGGGGTGCAGCCAACGTCTGCATCCCCTCCAACAGCCTCATTGCAGGAGACGTTCCTCTGCAGAGAGAAGGTGGTTTTAAAAGCCATAGCCAAAAAAGCCCCTCCAGGGGCAGCAGCACAATCACCACTTACACCCCCAAAATCACCCCTCCTGCCCACGCAGACAAAGCCTTGATGGGATCAATGCGAGATGGGATTACCCTGTGTCACCTCCGCAGAATCTGGGGTGCTGCTGAGCAGGTTCTCCCGCCAACCCAGCACTCACAGGGGCTGCCACCCTCACGTGCTCTTTGCACAGGAGGCTTGGCCCTGCCAGCTTGTACCGAGCCACAGTGGATTCTGGACATCCTTGTTCTAGCACAGAAAAGGCAGGGAGAGCTGGGATCCCATGGCAGAAACACCCCTCTCTCCGATGCTCCTGCATAGCTCTAAAACCCTATAGAGACCCAAGATGGGCAAACATTCAGGAACGCATTGGCAAGGGCTAAAACCACTCAAAAATACCAATTTTCCGTAGAGGAAAATGCATTTAATTACTCCAGAACGGTCAAATCGGAGAGTATGGGAAATTCCAGGTTTTTTTGGACCATGAGAGACAACCCATCCTGCTTTCCCGCGGAGTGATAGGCTCCTCCATGTGACCCCAGATCACTCATGTGGCATAAAGCCGGCGGGAGCGGCCACAGTTGCCCTGCTTGGGAATTGGGAGGAAACGCTCGTTATCTGATTGCCTCAGCTCCGCACACAAAGGTTGTGCCATAAACGGGGTGCGTGGGGCACGAACCCCAGCTGTCAGCGCTGCAAGTGCCACACCGGGGATGGAAATGGGATCTTTGGGACCGGGAATGGGATAATGGCAGCAGGGAATGATACGGGGACAGAGGGGAGCACCTCTTTGCAAACCACCAAGGGGGATAGAGGAGCACGTCATGTCCCCAGAAGCCGCATGAGTCCCCCAGACCCTGTTGCAGGGACAATTGTGGGCAGAAGCACCCTGAGCATCTCCTGGTGTGGGTGATGATGATGATGATGGTGGTGATGACAAAGAGGCCATTAGCCCAAAATCTCTTGGTCCCAGGTGTCACACAATGACAAGCACTTCATGTCCCCAAGTGTCACACAAGCCCCCCTGGGACCCGTTTAGAGAACAGTGCTCAGCACTCTGAGCACCTTCTGGAGTAGGTGATGATGATGATGATGATGGTACCATTAGCCCCAAACCAGCTCTGCAGATCCATGTAAACGGTACTGGGAGTCTGTGAAGTGTTTTCAGGGGAGGGGGCAGCAATAATGGTATCTCCTTAAACAACAGCCCTCGGCAGTGCAGGATGTGACATCTCACGCGATTAGGAGACAAAGAGCCCAGAGAGGAGACAGGTGGTCTCGGAGTCCCCTGCGATGGGACTCGAAATGGCCCCATCCAGCCCCTCAGCCATGGCACAAAGCGGGGAGCAAAGACACCTCTTCTCCCCCTGCCGCGGCAATGTCCCTACCTGGCACCAAGCATCAGGGACTAGGGAAACGGGGGGAATAAATAAATACATCAAGTCTTGGAAAAACTCGGTGTTAGCGGGGTCTGGGATCCCTCCCAGGAGCCGGGGAGAACAGAGGCTCACAGTGAGGGCTGGATGGGTGCCCAGGCTGGGGCAGGCAGGAATTAAATGCCAGCTGCCAGCGGGGCCGACGGGCCAGGGACTGGGAGGGGGCCCTCTGGGAGGAGGAACAGGCTGGGTGCCCTTCTGCGTGCCCTGACATTGGGCACGGGGCCAGCACTCAACTTGTGCCTCAGTTTCTCTGTTTAGGGGCAGTGGGTTTTGGGCTTTGCAAGCAACTTGCAACCATTTGGGGCTTAATGACAGGGACATGAGACAGCAATCCCCTATGCAACTCCCAGCCATCAGGGTCCGAGCTACAAAGCCTTGGGGTGATCCATGGAGAATGGGACCCCCTCCCCCCCAAAAAACCAGCCATTGCAAGGCCCACTGTAACCACTGGCAGAAACCAAGCTTGGACAGTGATGCTGTAGCACCCCTGTCCCACGTCCCCCCACCTCCCCGGGTGATGGGTCATCCCAGGGGTCACAGTCCCCAAGACAGGACAGCCAGCGGGTAGGACTGGTGCCCCGCACCCACAGCGGGCAGGGGCTCTCCCTGTACCCATTCCTCACTTCCCCACCGTAGGAAGGCATTCTCAAAGGGCCTGGTATTGCTGACCGGGTTTTGAGGCACAAACCGGACTTTTTGTAAGCTAGAGAGAAGAAAAAAGGCCGAAAAGGGCCAAGAAGCGGAAGCCGGAGCCGCGAGCATTCAGGGTTGAGGGGAAGTTGAGAAACATCTTAGCCATTTCACTTCGACTTCTGATTTCAGACCTCATCCTCCCCCACCCCCAAAACGACACATTAGGGGGTGCGGACTCCAATATAAGCTGCAAAATTTGGAAGGGAGGGGGCTGTACATGCTGGGATCACCCACCCCTTTCTCCCCACCCAGCACGACCCCCAGCCTCCCGTGCCCCCGAAGCGATGCCCGAGGAAGAGACGGGATGCAGACATCTTACCGGCAGCCGTCCCGCCGAAGCTGAGCAGAGGGTCCTGAGCTCGGGGCGCTGGGGGGTGTCACACAGACATCCACCCCGGGGAGCGGGGAAACTGACAGCCGCCGGCGTGTAGACCTGGGTGAAACAGCCGGTGGATAACGGCGGACTGCCCAGGCTGGAAGCCCCCCGATCGCAGGAGCCCATCACCGACATGACATTCTTCGGCTGGTGGGGGGGAGAGGGGAGCGGGAGGGCGGTGCCCCCCCTCCCCGGGGCAGGGGACACTCCCCGGGGGAGCCGCAGCATTGCAAAGTCCTTTCCGAGAGGCCCGGCCCCGGAGAGGAGGCAGGAGTACCCCGCGATTCCGGAAGGGGGTCACAATCTCAGCCCTGGCATTTTGGGGGAGCAGGGAGGGGTTCCGGTGGGCCGGTCCCCAAAACTCCCCCGAGAAACCTGCGGAGAAGCAGCGTGGCGGCGATGCCGCCAAAACCGGCGGAAAATTCGCTTTTGGCCCCAAAAATCTGCCGCACTGGGGCCGGATGGGGCCGGGGCGACCGGAGCGCGGCCCTGCCTGGTCCGGGACCCCCGCACCCGGCTCCGCTCCCGCCCGATCACGCCCGGCCCCGAGCGTTCCTTTTCTTTTTTTTTTTTTTTTTTTTTCCGTTTTTTTTTTTTAAGCGCCAAAACTCGTCCCGCGAAATTCGGATTTCCCGCGGAAAACGCCGCGCGTTGATTGGCTGTTGCCGCCGAGGTCCCGCCCCTTTCCTGAGCCGGTGGCCCCGGGAGGGGAGGGGCCTTAAAGGGGGCGCGCGGCGGGCAGGGTCGTTTATGTAAATACGGGGCGGGGCCTTCCTGAGAACACCTGTTGGGGGCAGGGATGCCTCTTTTGGGGGGTGGAGGGCACTGGGGTTGGGGATCGGGACTAGGATACATTTTTTGTTATTTATTTTTTGTTATTTATTGTTTAGAAGACACCTCCCTGACCTCCAATCTGGTGGGTTCCAGCCTGGGGGCTGTGACTCTCCAACCCCCTCACCGTGCATTCCTCATTGTCCCCTCATCTCCATCATCCCCCCCATCCTCATCCTTCCATCCTCATCCCCTCATTCCTATCGCTCCCCCATCCCCATCCCCAGCTGCAGCAACCCAGGGTAGGGGAGAGGGGGCTACATCTATTAAAACAAAAATTTTGGGGTTCACCAGCTGTCTGGCACCCCTACAGTGCTGTTTGGGGGGGGGGGGGGGGAAGGGACCTCAGACGCACTCAGCATGAGGAGATTTGGCCCCTGGTTCACTCACAGTTCATTGAACCTGCCACCCACTGTCCCCCCTGTGTCCCACCTACATGTCCTTGGAGTGCACCAGGTCTTTCTGGCAAAGCAGAGGGAAGACGGGCACCCAATCTGGCCTACAGGGTATTTCAGTAGCAGTGACAGGAATCACCAATGGCAATGGCAAACCTGAGTGAGGGCAACTCTGACATTTACTGGCACCAGTAAAAGGCCACCACAACCACTGAGACAAACCAGGGTTTAATCCTGCTGAGGCCACCAAGCCACAGTGGTTGGTTACTCTTCATCCCCTGGTTCCTCTCCATCACCTTGTTTGTCTCCATCCCCTGGTTCCTCTCCATTCCCCAAATCCTCTCCATCACCTGGTTGCCTCCATCCATTCATTCCTCTCCATTGTTCTCCTCTCCATCGTTCTCCTCTCCAGCAAGAGCGAACTCCATGTCCAGGTCTGGGATAGGGATGATCATGTGCAGAGATGGACTTTTGTGCAAAGAAGCCTCCTGGAACATGGACAGACAGACACACATGCCGTGCACGGCCTCTGCTGTGGATGAGGAAGGACTCCAGACCTCCAGACTCCAACTCAGCTGGGAGGGACACACAGAAATGTGCCAGGAGCCTCGGATCCAGGATAGACATTTGCCTCCCACTGTGCAAGAGCTTTGAGGCAGAACAAAAGGCCTGGCAGCACTGATGCCATCCTGGCTGGGCACTGTGGTCCCCGTGCCAGGAGTGCGGCTGAGCTTGGCAGCTCAACCCACCCAGGTCTTCTTCTTCCCCTCTGTGGGAAGAAGGCAACTGCTGTCTCCATCCCAGTGCACAAAGAGAAGGCCATGGCCGGCAGGGTGGATAAATCTGTGTCGATCGGCTGCCTTGACTGAAGTGCACTCCGAAAGCAGGGTGAAGAGGTGATGGTAAAGAACAAGAAATGATGTTGCGTTTCGCAGTGCAGATTCAGCACATGGGATGGAGGCACTACATCTGGGCCACTGCACCTCTGCCCAGACCAAAGGCTTTGAGGTACAGCCCCACCCTCACCTTGCTCACCTCATCATCTGGAAAACCTTTTAGATATTCCGCTTGGGAATGAGGGGCCCCACCATGATGCAGAACACAAGGAAGAGGCTGAATATATCCCAGAAGCAGTGGGCTAAACCTGGGCTGTGGACTGCCAATGAGACCCCGTTCCCTAATGTTCCTCCCCCAGGAACATTCCCAGGAGAGAGGGGGTACAAGGTGTGCTGGTGCCTTATGGCTCTGCCCAGAGTTGGGGGAACAACTGTCCTGGGAGCATGTGATGGGCCACTAGGCAGGCACAGATGGCCAGCAGCCCCCACAGTTCAATGCCACACCCTATACCTGTGTCTGGGGTGGAGGCAAGAGATGAGGTCCCAATCCTTTTTTGACCAAAGGAGGTCATGGTCCTTCCCAAAGGGAACACAAGAGGAGGTCCCAATTCTTCCCGGGAGAGGAATGGGAGGAGGTCCCGGTCCTTTCCAAGGGCACACCAGAGGAAATCTGAAACTCCAGTTCTTCCCGAGGGGAAAACCTTCCCGGTGAGCCGGGCTTTTCTTCCTCTCCCCTGGAGACGGCAGCAGCGAGCCGCGTCTGCAGGGCCCGCACCGCTCCGGCTCCATCCCCCGTCGTCCCCGACAGACTTTGGGACGTGTGTGAAGCCTCTGACCCTCCGTGGGACAGAGCCCTGATGTCACCTGTGGGAAAAGGAAGGCAAGAGCTGACAGGAACATGCGAAGTGGCTGCAAGGACACAGGGTGGTCTCCACGGCGGTGAGGAGGGGGCAGGAAGAGCCTCCTCCAATCCCACAGCATCTCTGGGAGTTCCAACCAAGTGGGTGTTGAGCCCCTATACAAGTTGATTTGCAGGGTCAGCCTTCCTGTGCATACATGCACACATGTTTGTGCACAGACACGTCAGTGTAGGTGCATGTGTAAGTACACACAGGCATATGCAAATGCACACAGGCTTGTGTGCATATGTGCACACGTGTGAGAGTACACATGAACATATGTCAGTGTCAGTAGGTGCGTGTGTAAATGCACGTGTGCAAATGCACAGTTGTGTGTGCATGTGTTCACATGTTTGTGAGTGTGCACAGACACGTGTCAATGTCTGTAAGCGTGTGTGTAAATGCACATGGGTGTGTGTGCATACATGTGCACGTGTGTAAGCGTGCACAGACGTGTCAGTGCCTGCAGGCACATGTGTCAGTTTAGGCATGTGTGTAAGAGCACATAGGTGTATGTGTAAGTGCACACAAGCATATGTGCGTACATGCACACACATGTTAAGGGTACATGCATATTAAGTGTGCACAGATGTGTGTCAGTGTCTGTAGGTATGTTGTAAATGCACATGGGCAGGGGTGCAAATGCATGCACACGTGTGAGTGTGCTCAGACACATGCCAGTGTCTGTATACACGTGTGAGTGAACATAGCCATGCACGCATATCTGCACCTGTGTGAGCACGCACAGACACGTGTGTCGTCAGTGTTTGTAAACACGTGTGTTAGTGCACAAAGCTGTGTGCAAATGCAGTCATGCGTGCATACATGACACACGAGAGTGCGCACATACCACACGTGTCAGTGTAGCCATGTGTGTAAGTACACATGTGCATGTGCACACCCACGCTGTGCTACCAGAACCGCCCCCTCACACGCGTGAGCGCGCCTGGCCAAGGTCACGCGTGTGCGCGCAGCATCCGTGTGAGCAGCGGCTGGCGGGGAGCCGGGCGGGGGCCGGGGGGGGCAGGCCTTGGCCGCGGCAGCAGCGGGAGGAGGAGGAGGAGGAGGGAAGTGCGGCTCAGACAGCGCGGCGCCAGCAAACACCTGCAAACAGCTCCGGGCACACAATGGCAAATACAGGTGGGAACCGCCGCCTCCGTCAGCCCAGCGATT
>VZRZ01007714.1:59737-72715 GCA_013398175.1 Climacteris rufus
GGGAAATCGCCTCGGTAAAGGATGGCATCTTGGGAAGACGCATAATTACCCTCATTAATCTGTTTTGGGGCAAGAGCCAACAACCAAGACCACCCCCAAAAATAAGAACAAGATAAAGTTAAAAACTAATTAAACATTTTTTAAAAATAAAGAAATGCAAAAAACGAAATTAACAAAAATGTTAAAAATTTTTGCAAAACATTTCAAATGTTCTTTTCAGACCACCACCTAAATCCTTTTTACGACCTCCCCCCAATGCAAAACACCAGCGTACAGCTTATTCCCATACACCACCCCCCCCACCCCCCATTTCCCAAGGGATGGGGCGGCTAAAAGACTGCAGAGGGACTGGGGGGGAAGCTTTTGTTTGCAGGGGGGTTTTGTTGGCGGCGGTTCCCACAGGCCCTGCCTGGGCGGCGGGACCCGCTGCCTTTGCCCAGCTGTGGCCCGGGCCCTCCAGCTGTGTTGATCTAACTCCCGGCCCCAGACAGCCTGGCGCCAGCCCTGCGCACGTCATGCATTCACACAGGGATGCGTGGCCAAGGCAACCTCCCNACCGCCACGGCCACGCCACCACCATATTCCGGGGTGTTCATTCTGATTCTGGGGTACCCCGAGTGTGCGAGCAGGCTGGGAGCACAAGGGTGTTTTTAGCCGATCACCCCAAGTTTTTGTCACAACTCCCCAACCCCCCGGATGGGTCACCTTTGACTGAGGGGGTCACTTTTAGGGTGCTGTCACACCGGCAGCTCCGGATTTGGGTTGTGTTCACACGGTGACTGCGGGGGGAGTGGATTTCTTGGCGTGGAGGAGAGAAAAGGGGGGAGGAAGGCAGTGGGAATGCTCCGGAGCACGGTGATTTCACGGTGAAAAGGGCCCACACTGGGTGTTGTATTAAAAGGAGAACTAAAAGAAGAAGGATAAGAAATGGGAGCTGGGATTATCCACCTCGGCAAGTGCCCCAAAATGATACAAAGCCTCCCCAAGTCCCCCAGGGGGAGGTGACCTCGTACTCCCCTACAGCTCAGCCATTGCTCTCTACCACCTTTCCCACTTTCCAGGGAACAGATCGTTAATCCCATGGGATTTGCCCACGCTGCAAATACCTGCAGAGGTCCCTGTGGTTTAGGGGAGCTCACAAGCAGCTGCTTCCCCCCCTCCCCGCCCCAAAAAAAAAGAAAAAAAAAATCTACCCCTTGGGCTTGGGTTTGGTTTGATATATTTTTTTTTCCTGAAATAAACTGGTACAGGTGGCAGGATGTGAGGGATGTAACATGGAGTGGAAAGGACTGGATTCAGCCTGACTGTTGTGGGGCAGGGAGGGTGAGCATGGGTGTCCCTGTGTCCCGGGGGAATAACACCAGCATTTGGGGGGAAATTTCTTATGTTTTGGAAGCTAGAGGCTGCCTGGAAGCGCTGGCTGTGAGGAAGGGATTGGGATGAGAGAGGGGAAGAACAGAGACGTGGCAGAGCGCCCAAGGCAGCTACAAAGGGAAGGGGTCTTCCCCAGGGGTCATCTGGATTTGCTTTTGGATGGGGCTGGTGTACGAATCCCATTTACCAGGCATGTTTGGTGACCCTCAGGATCCTTCAGGAGCAAAGGAAGCTGAGGGACCTGGCTGGCTGTGCTGCGGCTCAGCACAATGTGGGCACAGCTCAGAGATTACTTTAATTCATTGATTTTTGGAGATGCTCCAAGCCTACCACCTAGCCTCAGCACATCACAGCAGCGATCCAATGGAGCTTTGGTGCTGAAGAAGAAATCTAGATGGGTGCTCAAGGGGAAAAAGGGATTCTGGCTTCTTTAAAAGGCTCTGAGATCTCTTTCTCACCTTGTCCCCAAGACTGTGTTTGGAATGGGGAGGCAGCCTGGTGACATTCGGTAATCCTGCTGCACACTGGGTACTGGCTCTCCTGACACCCCAATTCGTGCTGGGGCCAAGCGCTCCCGGATGGACAGTGGGTCCAGGATGGGCAGGGACAAGGAGAGACAGGTGTCACGGCCCCACTCTGGCCATTGGTCACTCAGAGAACATGCTGAAAGGTCCCGGTACAATTTGGCAAACCCTCCCTGGGGTGCCTGTGGCCACAATGACATCCCCACCTTGAGCTATGATGTTCTAGATTTGGGGTGTTTCAGGATAAACGGGGATTATAAATTGGAGCTGACAGGCTTAGATGGATGGATGTCAGCGTCTGCAACACATGCAGGAAGGAGCCTGGCCCAGCCGCCTGCCTGCTCTGTGCCTCAGTTTACCCCCTCACCCACCACAGGGACCCTCCTCGAGAGCCAGACAGTGCCGGAGGCTCCGTAATGGGCCATGAATGAGGCTGGATGAGCAGACAAATGGCGGAGAATTAGGGAGGGGGAAAGAGCAGCGCTGCTGGGAATGGGCACCCAAAAAGCTGCAGCAAGGCCCACCCCCTCAAGTCCTGTCACCGGGAAACCAGATACGGCCCTGGGGAATGTGTGGCTGTTTGTGCAGGGGATTACCCCCGGGGACCCCCCCTCGGCCTCTTGCCTGAGACAGGGACCGAGTGTGTCCCATCGCAACCCAGCCTGGAGGCAGCACCAAGCACATTGCCTGCTGGTTATCATTAGGGACCAGAGTGAACACCATGAGGCAGTACCTTGTTCCAGAGCACCCAGGGGATGGACAAGAACACTCTGACCCCTCTGGAGGGGACCACGGCATTAACCATGGGCAAGCTACTCAGTCACTGCCCGTGCCTCAGTTTCCCACATCTCTTCCCATCCAAAGCCCAGTCAGGAGCAGAGCCATGTCTCCATCTCCATCCCCCTCAGCACCATCAGAGCCAGAGAGAACTATGTATTCCCATGAGGAATCAGAGCTGCTTCTTGAGGGCAAACCCTGGGCACCTCCGTTCCCTGCAGAGGAGGAGCTGGGGCACTGGGAACATCTCTGGGTAGTACCTGGAGCCAGGGGAGAAAGCGGGGCCAGGGGTCCTGCAGGCCCAGGGGCTGTTGGGCAGCCGGCAGCGACTGTTCCCGGGGCTGGGATTCCCTGCAGCTGCTTCCTGCTGCCCTATCTCACGGGCGCATCTGGGGGAGCCGGGAGCAGCTGCCACCCCTGGCGCTTCCTGTGCTGATCCCCTGCCCTGGCCACCATTCTCACGGCCTCCCCCTAAGGCTGGACAGAGCCCCTGACTTCCCCTCCCCAGCCCTAATGTGGCAGCAGTCCCCCCAAGTCCCAGCTGCACCCCTGAAGCGTCTTTCCCCGCCTTGACCCTTTTAAGGCACCCCCAGTGTTTTGTGGGAGCTGGAGCATCACACCCCCATGTTATCCCAAGGGGGCCAAGGCTGGTCAACTTGTGCCATGTATCCCACATACATGTGGGGATGCCCCCAGCGGGGTGGGTGCTGTGGTGCTGTGCCACCACTTTAGGTGCACCCACAATTTGGTGCTTAGCCTCTCCCTTCTCCCTCCATCCGTTTGATTCCTCCCTCTCCAAACTGCATCCATAATTTCCCCTGCAAAAGGAGGAGAGGGAGGAGGAGGATGCTGCTGGGGGTGCAAAGGCTGTAGGTGTGAACATCCCTGCTCGCCCCGTTAGCTGCTGCAGGTGTGAGGACACTGGAGTGACTCAGAGGAGCCTGGGCCCCCCTGCCACTGCCAGTGTGACAGTGCAGCAACTCCCACCTCCTGAAATATCCTCCTGGGGCTGGAGTGCGGCAGCAGGGAGGCAGCAGGCACCCAAAGCTGGCACCACCTTTGCCACAGCCTCCTCCAAAACGTGGAGTGCTGCAGCACTGGCATGGTCCAAATAGGGGAAACTGAGGCACGTGGAAGATGAGCCCAACCTATGCTATGTGGGGGTCCCAGGAGGAGTTTTGCTGCTCCCTGCAGCCCCCCCCATGCCCCCCACATCCCTCCCTTTCTCAGCACCTCAAATTCCTCCCCCCAGGTTCTGCTGTGCTGCAGGATGTGGCTTTGCCAGGCTGCCTTGTTACACTCAGAGACTGTTACAACTCATCACACCCCCCCTCCTGCATTGCCCAGCCCTAAATCACACCAACCCCAGCAACTCCCCCCTCCAGAAAACTTGACACACCAAAACCCTTAAATCCCCCAGATCCTCTCCAAAACTCAACATAAGCTTCTAGCCAAGCCATCCATCCCCACTACCCCCAGAAAGCCACATTGCACAGCATAACACGAAACAACCCCTCCATGGAAAAGCATGGCGGGGCTGGGGGAGATGTTTTATCTTGGCCCCCATCTGCCCCTAATAAGGCAGGTTTATTTTTAGCAGAGGTGAAAGCCAGAGCGACCAGCTCAAGAGCTTTTTCCACTCACATCTGCATTTGTACAATTTGGGTTTCCTGTCGTGGTTTCGGCACTTTTCAAACCTGCCTGAATTGTTATTTTCTTTGCTCGGCAAAGAGCCCCACACATCCCTCTCTCTTTCCCCCCAAGAATAAAAATCTTGCCAGCATCACCTCCCCAACCACCCCTCTCTAACCTCCCCACTCATCCGGCCCCCGCCACCTCCATGTCTTGGAATAGCATCCAAGCCTTTCCACGGGGTTGGGATGATGGTGAAAGCTCAGGCTGGATCAAATAATTTCAGTCCTGGATTGTGCCTTTCCAGACCCAGTAAGGGATGAGAAGCCACTCTTCAGACTCTGCCCAGGGAAACTGAGGCAGAGACTGTGTCAGTGCTGGGGTTTGTGGATGGGGACCCCCCACCTCATTCACCCCCAGGGGCCCTTGGGTTGTGTGACCATGCTGGGTTTAAGCAGGAATGGGGAACAAACACAGGGGGTGAGGGTTGTGCCCTCCCTCTGCTGGGAACCGACCCCATGGGGACGGGCCCAACTCATCTCAGCTGTGCCAGGGGATGGGGTAGATTTGGCTTGGCACAGGTGCTGAGGAAGGACAGCTGGGTGTCCCCTCCAGCTTCCTCTGACACGCAGTTTCTATCTGCCCAGAGCAGGTGCCAGGTGAGGGGCAGTGGGGTGTGAGGAGGGTCCCTCCCATCCCTTCTCCTCAAGCCACATCCCTGCAGGGCTCTGCAAGAAAGGGGAGACACGGGGCTTGTCCCCCCATTGCTCCTCCAAACCCACTGGAGCTGTGGCCGTGCAATCCAAGGACCCCTGGGGAGTGGCCAAACTGGGGGTTCCCATTCCCAAACCCCAGTGCTGTGACTGTCCCTGCCTCAGTTTCCCCACTCAGGGTCTTCAAAGCAGCTTCTACCCTCTTGCTAGGATTGAAAGCCAAAATCGAGGCCTGGAATGATGTGGTCCAGCCCAAATCTCCACCCACTTCTCTATTATTTGGCCCCCCTCCTTGTCCCATCCCCTGACTCCAGCAGCAGGGGAGAGGGGTGCAGGGGGTCCCAGGAGAACAACTCACAAATCCTTACACTTGGGCACCCCCATCCGAGCCATCTCCTTTCATCCGAGCCATGAAATCCCACTGTGGGTGGCCTATTCAGGTCTATTCCTTGGGATGAGGAGGATGCTGAAGGCCAAGGCTGAAGGCCAGAGTACCCTGTCCCCCAACTCCCTCTACAGAGCTGGTTGCCTTGGCAGCTGTGGGGCCAAGTGCCAGAAGCTGACCTGAGCTTGCTTTCTCGCTGCTTTTACTTAAACTTTTTTGCTCTCTGTTGACACAGGGAACTTAACTTTCTACAAAAATGCCCCAGTGGGGCATGCTCCCCTGAGGGGCTGGGGACAAATCCCACGCTGGGCTCGGTCCCTGTGACATGAGGACGCAATGGCACCTTCTATGCCCCCATCTGTGGAACTGGGGGAACATCCAGCAAGTAGCAGGGATGGGGGAGCTGCAGGTCACAGCATGTAGCACCTGTGAACGCTCATATAGGTATATACATGATCCGTATGGCCCCATGCATGTATGTAGGTGTGTGTAGGTGATCTGTATGTTCCTGAGCACGCCCACACTCGTCTTTTCTGTCCCCGTGTGCCACCCACACCCGGACGGGCATGTGCCGTGTTTTGTGTGCGCGTGCACGCGCGTACCGTAAGTACCGTATAGGCGCGCACCCCTGCGCCGCCGCTGGCCCCTGGCGGGCGGGAGCGTGTGCGGTCCGGCACTGCTGCCTGGTGGGAGAGCGCGGCACTGCAGCCTCCGCCCGACGGCGCCCAGGGACTGCCCGGACACACGGACACAGGGACACATAGACATAGCATATACGGACACAGAAACGTGTGGACACGGCTACCGTGGACACGGACCCCACGGACACCATAGACATGGCACCCAGGAACTGCACAGCACAATGGACACAGACACACAGACACAGCCCCCACAGACACAACCCACCCGCACTGCAGCTCCACGCCTCTGCTTTTGCCATAACCATCAACACCAGGAGCCCCATCACCCAGTGAGCCCAACCCCCAATATCCTCTCCTGGGGCAGACCACGGGCCCAGCCTCCCCAAACAGCACCTATGAGTGTGTCCCCCCATCCCAGCGACCCCCCAGAGCCCCCACCAGTCACAACCACAGGACTGGCCAGGACAGAGCTTTAATCACGGGGGGCAGTGGGGCATGTGGGTACTGTGAGGTGCAGTGATACATGGGGCCAGCAGCACCAGGGATGTGCTGGTGCTAGGGCACCTGGAGGTAGCCCAGGGGACATAAGGCAGCCCCTCAGAAGGTGATGGGGCAGGTGACCCCAGTGCCCTTCAGGCCACAGGAGGCCCTGGGCTGCTTGTACAGGTACTGCTGGTGGTAGTCCTCAGCGTAGTAGAAGTCCCCAGCTGGCTCGATGACAGTGGTGATGTCCCCACGCTGCTGTGTTCCCAGCTCCTAGGATAGTCCCATGGCCAGGGGAGCCTGGAGGGATCCCTTACCCCACTGACCCACACATGACACAGGTAGGGCAGGGTCTTATCCCATTCTCCAGGGCTGGGGAAGGTGGCTGGTGTCCTGAGAGGGGATTGGAGTGTCCTCAGAAGGGGTCCTGGTGTCACCAGGGGGTCATACTGTCTCACTGAGGGGGGTCCAGTGTCCCCATGGGGGTCACAATATCCTCAGGGTGGGTCCTGGTGTCCCCAGGGGGTCATAGTGTCTCAGGGTGGGGAAGGTGTTCACGGGGTATGTCCTGGTGTTCCCAGGGCAGCACAGCAGTCACAAGGTGTGTCCCAGTATCCCCAGGGGTGTTCCTGGTGACATCCAGGGGGCCCTGGTGACCCCAGAGGGTTCCTGGTGTCTCGAAGGGAGATAAACTCTTTAGAGGCCTCTTGGTGTGGTCAGAAAGGATACCAGTGTTCACAAACAGGGGGTTACAGTGTGTCCAGGGTGGGTCCCAGTATCACCGGGTGGGGTCCTAGTGTCCCCAGAGTGCTTTCTGTGTCTCACAGTATCTCTAAGAGGGGGGGTCTCTGTGTTCCATGAGTGGGTTCCAGTGCCCCAGGGAGATCCCAGTGTCCCCAGGTGGATCCCACTGTCACCCTGGGGGTTTCTGTTTTCCATGGGGGATTCCAGTATCCCCAGAAGGGTCCCAGTGTCCCCAGTACCTGCTGATACATGTCCCTGCTCCGGCGGGCAGCTTCCTGCTGCTGGGAGCCCAGTGTGTAGATGACGGAGCGGTACTGAGTGCCCACATCCTCCTGCTGCCTCATCCCTGGGGGGCAACACCCAGGAGGAGGGTTATGGGGCATCATAACCAGGCCCCACCGGGCACCTTCTGGGCCCCATTGGGCAGTCATCACCACTGGTGGGGAAACTGAGGCACAGGGGCAAGGTGGGGGAGGGGTCAGTGAGGGAAGTCACTGCAAGACCCTCCCAGCATCCAGCACCAAATTGGGGAGATGCCAAGGACCTTCTGTTGGAGCCTATTTGGGGTTCAATCCACCAAAACCGGGTCCGTCCCAGGAGTCGCCCACCACACCCAGTACCAAGGGAGGGAGATGCCAAGAGTCTCCTGTTGGAGCCCATTAGGGGTTAAGGCCTCCCAGGCCCTCCCACTTCCTGGCCCCAGGGGCTCATCCCTACCTTGAGTGGGGTCATGGTTCTCCCAGAAGACTTTGAGAAGCTCCTCGTAGCTGATTTTCTGGGGATCGAAGACCACTCTCACCACCTCAGCATGCCCAGTCAGCCCTGCAGTCAGAGCCAGCTCTGCTGTAGCCTGTCATTGTGGCTTCCTATCCCCCAACCTTCTGCTGCCCTGGGATGGCAGCGCCGGAGGGAGGAATTGGGATATGGAGGGGCTGCAGCATCCTTTCACTCCGCAGAATCCCTGGAACCCCCTTCCCCAGGTGCCTGGTGGGGGTGGGACACCCAAGTCTATCCCACACTGGGATAAATCCCCGGCTGGACATGGCAGCTGGGATAATATTCCCCGCAGACAGCTAAGCCTCTGAAAAACATCTGTCCAGCTAAGCCAGGGCTGTCTGTCCAGGCTGGGGGATTTAGAGGGCTGGGGTGGGGGACAAGGGTGTCAGCATCCAACAGACACCGGAGAGCATCCCTGGATCCAGACCAGGGAAACACAGAGGCTGTGGGACACCACGCAATGATGGATGGGCACATGATCCCACTATGGAGGACAGTGGGGGGTCCCCGTGGCACCACGGCAGGGGAAGCCCCTCATTACCTGTGCGCACCTCTTCGTAGGTGGGGTTCGGGGTGAAGCCTCCTGTAAACCCCACCTGTGTGGAGAAGACCCCCAGCGTATTCCAGAAGAGTTGCTCGGCCCCCCAGAAGCATCCCATGCCTGTGGGGGGACAGGCAGGATGGGTGAGTGGGGCTGCAGGGGTGAGCAGTGCAGCTCCAGCTGCCGGGACACCCCTCCCCTGGCACTGTAGAAGCCACTCACCAAAAATCGCCATCTGCATCTCCGCTGGGAATGGCGGAACCGTGGGGTTCCCATTGACAGCATGGGTGGCTGTGAGTCACAGGGTCAGAATCTCTGGTCTATTCCAAACTGCACCCACCACCACCACCCTGTATGTCCCTCAAAAAGCAGGCACTGACCCTGTCCCCTTCAGCTCCTCAGCCCATCTGGCCACTGGCCTGTGTCCTCTCATGGCCACCCTGACCTCAAACAGGCCCTTGTGGGGGTCCCAGAGCTGTCACCTTCTGCTGGAGTTGTTCTGGTACCCCCTGCTCTGCCTGGTGTTGCCTCCCCAAGCAGCGATGTCCCCCTGCCCTGGGAATGCTACCCCCTCTCCATGGTGGTCCTGCTCCCTCCCCAGGGCCTCTGGAGGTAGGATCCCTCCCCCCAGGCACTGATCCCCCACACCAGCACAAAAGGTCCCAGTGGCACCAACCACCCAGACACCTCCCCCCCGCCCCCCCCAGTCAGCAGCAAAGGGAAGCTAAGACCTGGCCACTGTGACACTTGTGGGGAAAAAAGACTTTCTGTGCTCCTCACCCTCCTCCTTTTGGGGTTCCCAGACCCTCTGTGTCTCCCCCAAATTCCCTGTGAGGATGGTCCCTGTGAGAAAGTCAGGGGGTTACAGCATTCCTGGGGGGAAGAGGAGCCCAGCCCACTCCAACACCCCCAGACCCAGGAAGGTCAGTGGGATCAAAACATTCCAGCGATGGGGCCACACCAGCACCCAACCTGAGACCTTCCCTTGCCACCTCGGAGTCATTGCCATCCTCTAGCACTGACATCCCCCAGAGCAGCTCCCCAAAACCACATGAGGGTGTTGGGGGGACTCGGGGTGCCACCCCCTCCCTGCCCCCAGCCCAATGCCTATGCTGGTACCTGCCACCTTCATGCTCTGGGCTCTGCCCGGCAGAGCCTCAGTGGGGCTGGGAAGCACTTCAGCACTCCACATGGCCTCTCCCAAAACTGTGTGTCCCAGTGTTCGAATTGAGAGGAGGAAGCTGCAGATGCTGGGAGAAGTACTGGGAGCACTGGTAGGAAGAAGGGTGCGGCAGAAGCAGAGCCTGGCCCTGAGCAGGGTCACTGTGGGGGGCACAGGAGGGGACGTCACAGAAACACAGGAACATGGGAATAGGGTGCATGGCCCCAGGGGAATCCCCCCTGTGGCATCCCCAGGGGTGTGCGAGTGTGTCCAGGGCAGGATGGGGCTGGAGCGATGAACCCCGACCGGGATGGGGGGGTGACCGCATGGGACACAGGCAGAGTCCTGGCTTGTCCAGCTACCCCGTCAATTGTTAACGTACATGAGGCTGGTAGAGCCCAAGGTCACGTCAGGATAAGTCCAGCCCCCTGTCCCCACAGCTGAGTCCTACCAAAGCCTCACAAAAACAGGAGTGGGACTCTGGACCCCCACAGCTGTGCTGGTCCCCAGGGCAGTACCTGGCACCTCAGGGCTGAGGGGGTTGTGGAGTGTGTGAGGGGCCCTGGCCCCTCAGCTCTGTCCGGCAATGCCCAAAGGATCTTCACGGCAGGGCCTGATCCAGCCCCCTCGGCCCCAGAGTCCCATCCAAATTCTATCCTTTTGAGGGTGTGCCTAAAGACATCTCCCACCCACTCACCTACCTGGACCAGGAATTGTTGCCCTTAATCACCTTGGTGGCATTTTTCTGTATTTCACCTTATCTCAAATCCCAACTCAGTTCTTCCAAAATTCAGAACACACTTTCACTAGGGGTCCTTTCTCAGGGCTCTCAAAGTTGGGAATATCAGGTACTATTCTAAGCACACAAGGAAGATAATAATATCCATACACTGCTCCAGGCACCATACTTTAAACCTTGATGGGCACAACTTCATTGCTTTGTTCCCTGTAGTCTCAAAGAGCAGTGATATCACATATGACACCAATTCTTGCTGGTGTTTTTTGATGCTTTTTGTTCACACACACACACAAAAAAAAATCCTTTCACTAGTGGGATGGTCTGCCATACTCTAGTACCCACTTCAGTTCAGCAGTCTTTGTTCTGTCTCAGTGTACCTCCGTGTCAAATGCCCTCTGTGTCACTATGAACTCCAGCCTCAAAAAAAAAAAAGCCAAGCTCTCTTTAGAAGAGTTTGAAACATAATTTCAGTCTTTGACACTATAGAAAGTGGACAAGTTAAAAAAAATCAATTCTATTTCATTTTCAAACACACTTTTCTGTTTGTACATCTATAACAGTAGATAATGAAAAACTAAACACAGCAGAGAAAAAGCATTCTAACTTTTGTGCTTGTAATTTTACCAAAATTGTTGGATGTGACTTTTCATATTTAGCACCAGCAATATCCCACCAATTAATTAAGTCTAACTATGCAATGTACCACGAGATATTACCCACTCCTATCGGAATGGGTCTCACACTTGTGAGACAATTAATGAAACACCCAAATCTAATCCAAATCTTAGAGAAAATTCAAGAAAATGGGAAAAAGACTCTACTTACCATCCACCACGATACAGAGGAAATAAGCCAAATACTATAAAGAGTAAAACAAGACGCAAGTCACAACTGGTGGGATGCTCTTTTTGGGTGGTCACCCACTGCAACTGGTGTTTTAAACACCTTGTGTCACCCAATTATTGTTTTATTAATTTTAGTAAGTACAAGCCTTGTATTATCGATTGTCACACTTATTTGGAACTATAAGATGTTAAGAAGATTATCTATGTTAACCACACTGTCAAATGTACATGGAAGAGCATTGAGAGATACTTATCAAAGATTGTTAGATGAAGATTCAGTATATTAGTAAAAGAATTTACTAACCTTAAAGAAAAGGGGGGACTGATACAGGGGGTTAAGAGTTAAGCAGTAAAGGACTTGTTAAAAATAATGTATATTCCTTTGACATCACTGTTAATGGGGAGCTTGTTAGAAACAATGTATATTGTCTGCATAACACCATCTGTGCTTATCAAAGCAGGAAGAGAGGATGTCAGGCTATTGATAATGGACAACCAAATGTGACCTGAGATCTTGTTTCCCACAACCGAACCACCTTAGACCAGTTTTAAAGTTTGGACTTGAGCCAAGGACTCAGAGAGCCTGCACAAAGGAGAGAGGTGAAAAGTGCAGCATGAGGAAGACTTCTTACTTCATCAGGAGATGGACTATGGATTTTATCAGAGACCCTGAAGGACCCCTCACCAAAGGATAATGCGCATGTGTAGTACAGGAACTTAACTCATTAGCATGAGAAGCGAGGAAGGTGGGGATAGGTTATGAATATGTATAGGCGTATGATGTGACCTGTTGAATATGTAACTTGTAACCCGATATATAGTGAATCGGAACCAGCAAGAGGTACGCATGATTTGCAACGGGTTCCCATGCGTCCGGTACCGTAATAAACGTACCTACTTTACAACCTACGGGTTGTGGAGTCCTTTTTCCGCGACTCAATATAAATTCAACAATAAAGGGCTTGAAAACAGGAGAAAAGGCGATTTCTATGAAGGCAATACGAGTAGCTCTGTGTATTCAGAGCTTTTTCGTGTGTCGCTGTAACACGAAGACTGAAATCTTGGCTGGGACTTAAGCGCTGCTGCCACCTGGTCATAAGCACGAGGTACCGTGCAGATACACTATTTTTAATGACTCAGTAGTGTCACCTGCAGACAAAAAGTGGTACCGCAACTAAGAAATGTGCAAACACGCAGTGACTCAACAGCGGCTATGCACGCGCCATGCTTTTTACAAATAGTGCTGCTTCCCGTGGGAAACATTTGGTACCACGATCTCGCACGGCCCTTTCCAGTGTGGGAACACGGATGGTGCAAGAGCAGGGTCGGCGTTGAAGTTGGGGTTGGATTCAGGCAGTCGAATAAATGCCTAAGGACCAGGGACCTAGTTTACTTCCACACCAAAGATGGCGGCTCTGAAATGGGACACAGGTGGACCTTCCCAAAATGGCGCCGNGACACAGGTGGACCTTCCCAAAATGGCGCCGATGAAAGGCCTTCCCCCCCGACTAGGCGTCTACTCAGCTGCCTGAACTCAACCCTGAGCCCAACGCCGGCTCTGCGCTTGCTGCTCAATATCGCGCGGCACTTCCCAGTCCGGGGACATGGGTGGTGCAAGGGCAGGGTCTGCATCGAAGTCGG
>VZRZ01007719.1:1640-50087 GCA_013398175.1 Climacteris rufus
AAAAAAAACCTTGCAAGAGCAATGTAAGCTGTCGGGTGAATCCAAAAGAAGCCTTTTTGCCACTAGGTGGTGATGGCTGACAATGAATGGTGCAGGATGCGCTCAGCCCCTCCCGCCCCAGCGGAGCGGCTCACACGCCCTCACCATTCCCGTCCCTCTCGGGGGCAGTGAGTGTTCCACTGGAACACGCCCTGCTCTTACCAGACACCGGCCACTCCATCTAACCTCCGCTTAAGGTACACATTAATTAGAGGACTTGACTAAATACATGGAAGCGTCATTTAATTAACCAGCAATGCTAAATGAAAAGGAGAGCGAGAAATGACACGCTGCAGTTGGTCACTTGCAACAGGATGCTGGCAACAGAGGTAGTATCAGTAGCTGAACCAGTCTCAAAATCACACTGACTGAACATAAAGGATCAAAATTGGTGTTTCTGACAGAGCCAAATGTGCACATCCACCCCAGTCCCCCGGGAAAACGCAGGCTGCTCCGGAACAGTGGCCGGGGGCAGGGGTTCCGGGCAGGCTGGCGAGGCGCAGGGATAGGAGCACAGGGATAAGAGCACGGGGGGATGGAAGCCTTGCGGCCAGAAGGGGCCCCGCACAGCACTGCCCGTCCCCAAGTCCTGGGGCTGCAGGGCCACACCCCACACTCCGCCACAGCAGCTTCCCTGAGCTCGGCAGCTACCGCCCTTCCTATGAAGCACGCGATAGTCCCTTCTTCATCACCCTAATTAAGGGGCTTTATTCTTATTATAGAAATTAAGTCTACTCGAAACAAAATAGCAATTTTCTGTTATAAAACGGTGACTTTCTGAAAGACATAAGATGGCAATGGGTAATGACTGCATGCACTTGGCAATGGGTAATGACTGCATGCCAAATGGTCCTTTGCTTTTAGCGTGCACCCATCTGCTTCTTGATGCTCTGCCATGGCCCACGTGTTAGAATCTACTGAAGGCCACCCCGGCACTCAGGGTACCTCTAAAAAAAGAGGCTCACGGGACCCACCCCTTCCACGGGGAGATGCTTTGATCCCACAGCCTGCCCCAGAGCAAGGGGCTCTGCTGCCAGGGCAGGAAACCACAGGAAAAGGAAGGGTGAGGGAGAGCACAGGGGTCGCACACGGGTGAGAACCACGGCAGGGGGAGTTCCCTGCAGGCCCATGCCTGGTGGGCTCCTGCTCAGGCCCCAGGCAATGCTGGGGGAATGCAAAATGACCAAATCTATGCAAAGCTCACCTAGGAGAGGTATCAATGGATTTAATGTACCCATTAGATCTCTCACTATGACACTGATCAGTTCAACAAGCCTGACAATCAGCTGTTTCCTGCCCTGAAGAATGTCTTGGGGGGTTTTATGGTTGAAAATATATATAAGGTTCTTTTCTTTTTTCCCAAACAGCATTAGATGACCTAAAAAAATGTTTTAATCCATCTGGCATAGCTCCTCTTTCACTCCAGAAATGACTCCCACTCTTTCTTGGATTGTTTCAAGGGCAACCCTGCCTTTCTGCACCTCAACCACCAGTGTCCAAGGAGGGAGACAGGCCTGCCTGGCTGAAGTCACCAGCCACCAGCAGTGCCAGAGAGTGACATGCTGGTACAAAACAGTATTTGCCACTCTCAGAGCAATCCACAAGCAGAAATTTGTTTTTATGAAACATTAGTCATTTTAGATAACAACAAATTGGTACAAATCCCGTATTCACATAAATTACCAGCTTTGAATAGTTGACCCACTTTATATCTAATCTTGGCACAAAATCTTGACTCTGAAATTTGAGGCAGATTGCTTTCAGTTTGGTCAGCTTGGAAAGAAAGAAATGAAAAATATGTTAATACAGGGCTCAAAATGAGGGCTTCTTTTCACTTGAACTGAAACTGTCTTGTTCTTCTTGCAGCAATATAGGGAATAAAATCTTCTGCAAGTGTCCTTTTTAGATTAGCTGCAGTTTGGATTCCAATGCAAGTAAATTCTGGTGACAGACTCAGCTCAAACGTGTCCTTTGAGTCCTATGGCTTCCACAGAAGCCATAAGATTTGGCTTTAATCCCTGTTGAAATATAGATTTCTTAAAGAAAGTACAGGCTAGTGGAAAAGTTAAGCTATATTGTAGGGATGTTAGCAATGAATCAGAACAGTAGATCTTTATCACAAGTTGGCCAAAAATTCAGCTGAGCATCTGAACACAGTCTAAGCCAACACCAGCTTGCACTATAAAATAAAACTCAGTCTTCTGGAGACAAAACCCTAGTCCATCACCCAATCCTTTTCTAAAAGGATATCAAGACTCATAATTTTGTCTTCCCCTCTCCCCTCCAGCTTCAAAGAAACATGCCATGAAGCTGGAAGCTGTCAGCAAACTTTTACCTTCAGTCTTGTGCTGGTGATTCAATTCAAACCCTGATGCAAACTTTTAATCAGCACCAGCACTCATGCAGTACGTAGAAAACCTTTTACTTTTAATAACACACAGAAAGAGGAGTGAGAGCAAAGCCATTGATTCACTGTAACAGAACAGCATGGCTGTTTTACAAGTGTATAATTTCTGGTTGGTAAAGATGTGAGGTGACGGAATGTAAGCAGACAATTCCCAGGTAACCAGAAGGGAGAACTACACACAAAAGACAGGTCTAATATTCAGGATACCTGCAGACATGAACAATGGAATCCTGTCACTAATCATAGCTTGTAATGAACTGTGGCAATGGGGTTCTTGGAAACTGGATGGACTCACATAGCTTATTATTTTAAATAAATACCATAATCGGTATGAAATCCCAGCAACTAAAATATGCAAAACAGTATGAACTACCAGTCTTTTATGGGACAGAAAGAATTATCCATAGCTATCCAAAGGCTAGTTTGGCTTTCATACACTTGCATTTGAATTTTACATCATCTTGCCTCCAACTCTTTGTAAAACATAGAGGTTTTGTTAGTAGTGTTTAAGCTAACTGCAGGTATTCTAGGTTTAGATTGTGTGGGATTGAAGGAAATACTAAACTTTTGCTTAAAAGGAGAGAAAGCATTTCTATATTGATACAAGAAGAACAAGCTGAGGAAACATATATAAGCAACTACATTATGAAATTCATCATATCAGATTCTAGAGGGGAGAACTACGGATATTTCTTTTCTTACAACAGACAGATCCAGTCCCAATCCAGCAAGGAAAATACAGTTGATGTCACCTGCAAACCCCCAAGGAGGCTCTGCAGGAGCTACCCCTGCACAGAGGCAAACCAACATCCCACAGCCAGATGCTGCATACAGAGCCAGAGTATTTCAAAAGGTACATGAAGAGTCCTGTGTTATGGCAGTGTCCCTACTGCTTCTCCTGACTTTACACCTGATGCCCTGAAGGAGAGGCAGGGAGCATCAGGAAGCCTGGCTCCTGCCACTCTCCCCCTCTGACCGGTCATCACCATTCTGTGTTTCACTTCCCCCACTTACAAAATTGGAATAATTTCTCCTTTGAACAGTTTCAGCCCTGTTGATGGCAGTTGCTACAATGACAACATTATTATTGCAGGATATTGGATAAGCTTCATTGCTCTGTGGTGGAGTGTCCAGGTGAGCAATTTGTCCATTTTACAGACAAACTGAGATATTGAGATGCTAGCACAGTAAATTGCCATAAGAATGGAAAACACAGATTGTTCACTTTCAGTATCCTCTCTTAGTGGCTACCAAATGCTCCTGGGAGTACAGAGCATCCTAAGCGCTGCCTTAAACTTTCAGCGTGCTCACTCATCTTAGAGAAATTTATGACGCTTCTCTGTTGAACACTGTATGCATTTTCAACTTGTAAAACTGACATCAGCTCCAGTGCTGTCCAGAGACCTGCCAACAGCTGGCAGAGAGCTGGCTGCTGCCTCTGCCAAAGGTGGGAGACCTAATTCTATTTCTAGATATATGAGTATAAAACCAGAGAGAGTAACTTTGTCTACTAAAGAAGGGGGCAACGGCATAAAATGATTGCAGTTGGAGAGTATCAGGCTCAAAGGAATTGATGGTGCATTTTTTTCAAGGACATACATGTTCAGAAACCAACAGAAATGTTGAATTTGCTACAACAATTTCCAATGGAAAAGTAACAGTACTTCCAATAATCCTTGCTCGTGTGAATAATATAAGTAGGACACGTTTAAATCTGTTCAATGGTTACCCAAAAAAGTGATTTACAGTCTGTAAGGTAATATGCCCTTAAGTGTTATGGGTTACATGTGATTTCATTAGCAGCAAAACAGGCAAAATATACTGCTAGCCAAAATCCCTTTTTTTGCCAACAAAAGTTATCCTAACGCCTTACACCAGAATAGTCGCAGTAGGAAAAGGCCTCTAAGGGGTTTATTTGGATTTTGCCATTTCTTTTTGTTTTCACAGAACAGGAGACATTTCCCAGTCTACTGTGTATCACTTGTCTTTGAGCAACAGAAACCCAGCCACACAAACCCTTCCAAAGTGTGAGCAGGGCAGGCAGGACTCAGGCAGGTGCAGCACTCCCAGGGCTCTGAACAGGTCACCCCGGCTCCCCTGGCACCTTCAGGCCCCAGAGCATTATCCTGCCCCATATCAGTGTCTCCATCACACAGAGCAGCTGCACTGGCAGCAGGGATGGGGCTGGCATGACCAGTTTGAAGGCAGCAGCTGATGGGGTCAGCATCTACAGTCACCTGCATCACATTCTCCCTGAGCTTTTTTCTGGAGCTTTTCAATGAAAATGCTGCTTTCTGAATGTACTGAGATTTAACTGCCTTTCCTTGAACAGTTCCAAAGTGAGGACTTGTCTTCAGCATGCTTGGGCCAGCTGGGAAAAGTCATACCCCTGGCCAAGTTCTTCTCTGACCTTCATCCTTCCCTAGGGAAGACACCTCTAGTGATGCTGACTCTGTGAGCTGGGACTGCACACACAGCCACCAGGTTACAAATTCAGGCTGTTTGCCAGACACACAGCTGGGGAGGAGCTGCTGTATGGGCTGAGACTGCAGAGACAGGGACTGCAGTTCTGTCCTCACTGTGCTTTCTGCCAAGGAGGTAGCCATCCTCTGGTAGTCCAGATTTTGGGACAAAGCTGAACCAGCTGAGTCTCAGTCTGGACCTGAAGAGGCAGACTGACTTGCTTGTAGACCAGCAAATGATCTGGTGGTACTTCACAGTGACCCCTCCCTACTGGTAAACTAAACCTAAATACTTTATTTCTTCAGTCTCTTCTCACTGATCAGTGGTGGGCTCAAGGACATGACAGATTCTGTGGGAGAGCAGGGCAGAGTACCTGATGCCCAATCTCATCCAAACCTGACAGTGCAGCCTCACAGACCTGCCACGAATGTTCTGATCCCAACACCCTGAGCGGCTACCACGAGAACAGAGTGTAGGATGTGAAACCCTGTCTTCCCTCCCCCACCCCCCAAATACTTTCAGCATCAGGAAATTAATAAAAATGAGTAAAATAAAGGAATACACAAAGGACTACAAATATCCCCTTTGTTGTATCTGATTTGGACCTGGAGTGTTTCCCAGCTTCAGTCTAGCCACTCGATAATCTGAAGTGGGGAATGCTACATAAATTGCTCATTATTCCCACCAGATGAGCTGTCAAAGGCTGCGGAAACCGGTTCACGTTCACCTCACCTCTTGCTGCTTGCTCTTTGCTGTTACTTTCCACTCTATTAAGCTCTGTTGCTAAACAGTTCTGTCTCAACACGCTAAAAGAGACAAAGAAAGACGGAAAGAAATAAAGAAACCCTCCACGAGCATCCTGTAACTGTACTTTTGAACAAAAATCCAGAAGGACACAAGGAAAGCCAAAGCAATTGTTCTTCCTCCATGAGCTCATCATTACACCCCACAGCTGTCAAACAGCCTTCACAGCCTCTGCCTGCCTAGGGTTAGCACCAGTACAGACACAGGTATCCAGCCCAAAGACTTCATGGAAAACACAGATTAAACTCCTCTCTTGTCACAGGTGATCCATGAGAAAGCAAAGGCAGGTCTGGGGCAGAGTTTGTGCATTTCTTGAGTTGCAGCTATTTGTATTTATTTTCAAAGCAAATCACAGATGTCAGAGTATTGCATAAATACAGAGTCCTACTGCTTTGCTGCAGCTTCTGCTTGTCACATCTAGGAGCTCCAGCCTCCAGGCCACTCAGCCCAGAACTTGGCACCCCAACTGAAATAACATCTAATTTTGATTTTTCTAAATTAATCATTATTATTAGATGTTTCCAACTAGTGTCAGAACCTATATTTCTGCCTGACCCTTATCCCTAAGGTTTCCTATTTGTTGTTGCTTCCATGTTGCAGATAGCACAAGTGACAGAGCACTGTTGCTCTTGAAAAGGATGTTTTTACATATGGCTCTACCCCAAACACCTGGAAGTACTTGTAGCCCTGGAAAGGCAAGCCCAGATACTGGGTGGCCCTGGAAAGCCAAACGTCATTTCAAGTTAACAAATGCTTCCTGTCATTGCTTTTGGGCCAGACCAAAGCCCTGGAGTGAGCCATGTTAGGGTTAGGAGAGACAAAATTCAAACCCAGGATGAAATCTGGAACCTCAAGTCCCCCTAGCAACATCCTGATGTTTCCAGCACACCACTGGCTGGCACATCTCAGCACAAGCTGCTGCAGGTTTGCTGTGCTGCACAACATCAGGCAATGCTTTCTGTGCAATTGCAGCACAGTGCATTACTCCTACTGCCACAGGCCCTGCAGCAAAGGGCAGTCGGCACAGGCAGGAACCACAGCAGCCCCCTGCAGCTGGGAGGCAGCCACAATTCCAAGACTCAGTGAGAAGCCTGGAGGCTGTGGGTTCAACCCCAAATCCCTCAGGGCAGGGGCAGGAACATCCAACCCAGGACAGAGCCCTGCCTCTCCCTGTCTCACCAGCAGTCATTATAAAGACACCGAGTGATGGCTGAGCTGCACTACTCTCTTTCTCTCAGTATAGATGTGGCAGCCAAGTGTGGACCCCAGTTTGCTTTGACTCCACTGTGATCCAGCTGGATGTATGACAGCTCCAGACTATACAGGATCAAAGAAGAAGAGAGTTGGAAAGGCCCCACAATGATCATTTACTCCAGTCCCTCATCCCCAAGGCAGGATCAATTTTCCCCTCACCATTCTTGGCACACTGAAAAATAGGGAAGAATAAAGAAATCAAACTTCAGGGAACTGGGGTTCAGCTAAGCATAACTACAAGTAGTGTGAACAGGAGTAAGGTTGAATTGACTTATTCTAGAAAACCATGCCACAAAAACAGTGTCAGGAACTTGACTTCATTCTTTTCCAAAATAAACAACTAAATCTGGAAGCTTTAAAATCCAGGGTATGGGTTGAGAATTATTTCATAATCCTTAGTCACCTACATAGTCAACCAATGCAGCAATGCATCATATCACATCCTAATAAACAGTATGCAAATATTTTTGCAATCTAATGCTAATGATATCAAATATTATTAATATGGCATTTGGCAGACTATTGTAAAAATTACATTTAACTATGTATTAACTGGAGTTGTAGCAAATGATGTATTTAGCTAATTGTATGCAATTAAATTAGAATTAAAACCAGGATGTTTCATAATCTTCTTTGCTTTTCACTAAAAATGTAAGCAGAGAATTCAATAAATGAAAGCTGCTGGAAAATCACGTGAAGCATCAGGCACTGAAGATTAATATAACAGAAGGCATCATATGTTGTTCATCTAAGTTTATTAAAAACCACACCAAGTCTAAATCTTTGCACACTTCATACTGAGCTAAACTTAACTTTTTTTTCTCTTTTATTCTTCATCCTATCTATTATATCCCCCAGGCTTAGATCTGTTGCATCATTATATCCAGAAATGAAACTAAAATAAAAATAAATTTTAAAAAATTCATGCCTGTGATGAAATGCCTATATCTGGACTGTGGAGGTAATGCAGATCCAGCACAGCCCTTCATCTTGAATAACTTCTCCCTATAACATGCACATGTGCTCCTTGCGCTTGTGTCAATAACTGGTAACACATATGGCAAAGATAGAAGCGTTACAAACTGCAGCATGGTTTGTTTTAGGAGTTTGCTCTTTGCTGCCCAGTTAACTGCTTACATGGTTTGTGTAAATATTAAATGCCTGGATGTGCTCATGCTTTCAGAGAGAAGGACTGGGAACTCACCTTGTGGCCAATCCTTTTTTGCACTTAGTTATTTCAAGGATTTCTCTGCAGGCATTGCTCCAACTTTGTACAGGCAACAGTCCTCGCAGTAATTGTACCTCAGTAACAAGGACTTGTGCATACAAATTTGGCCACTAGTGATGCAAAGGAACAATCTATTTGCACACATAAACAAAAGACAAGACCAGTTGCTCGTGCAGCACCATCGTGTTAATTTTCTCCATTGTTCTGGACAACACACAGACCCCTCTGAACGCAGGGGTGTACACCCGACCCTGGTGGTGGAGGTGGATCTTTGCATTCCCCTTCTCTCTCTCTCACAGCCCTGCCCTGGCTCTGCTGCAGTCAGAAGTGGTACCATGGCCCCTGCAAGGGAAGCTGGACCCACTCTACCCAGCACACATTTCAGGTTGTGTAGCTTCAGCACAAAGCTTTGGCCACGTGTCAGGACCTTTTTCCTAATGACTCCAGCTAACTCTGGCTGCTCTTTCTGCTGTTGCATGTAAGCATATCAGGCTTTCCATATCAGTGGAAAGCTCTGGTAACACATTTTAACTTTTGTATGGGCATCGCTCTTTCCACCCACAGGGAGGGAAAGACCTGCAGAGACCCACAGTCTGCTGGTGTGTGGCAACCTTCTGCCTGCAACCAGGGATTTCTCCTCAGACCTAAGGAGCAGCAGAGACAAGTGAGCTGCTTTGTCTGTTCACAAATCTTTATTTTCAGCACAAAGTCACTGATGACTTTTTCCATGTCCGTGCTTGCTACCTGCCAGAGGAAGAAGGTGTTATGGGGAGGTGAGGGGGACAGGCATTTGCACAGTAGGAACTGCAGAGTCCTCCTGCTATCCCTGCCTCTATCCATGTCTACCAAGGCAGGGGACTCAGGCCTCTGTGCATGGGAACCCACGATGCCAGGAAATGAATAAGCACAGAGACCAATGTTCTGTCAGGTTTTGTTCCATACTGCAGGAAAAGCTTGAGGATCCCTCATTGTAACTCATTGTTATTTATTCCTACACCAGGGACCTGCGTCTGCTTTTAGATGTTCACAGCCAGACTGTATTAATTCCTAGCCTAGTGGGCATACCAGATAGTGAAAGTTATAAGACTGGATTTCCTATCTAAGCAGAGAAACTGCTTTCATACACCACTGCAGTTATCATCAAGGACCTGCTAGAGCCAGGGGGAAGTTTCCGTTTGCCCTGCTGATGCTGGCTGGGGTCCCAGCTCTCAGCACTTGCTGTCATCCCCCACCTCACTGGCGTGTTCTTAACGTCCTTCCACCCAACAGTGGCAACTCAATGAAGCACTGCCACAATTTAAATAGTTATTTGCATTTCATTAAGAATGACAACATTTATTTTAATACAGTTAAATCAGAGTAGCATTTAATTTAATTTTAACAAGATAGTTATTAAGCTAACCAAATATCAATTGATTGCTGAAGAAACCACATCGTGAAACAAATAAGTTGAGAAATAAATCTTGTTGCCAGGCCATTAATGTAAAATCACATAAATAATAAACGTCTAATTAGGTTCTCTCTAATGAAGAGCTCCAACTGTTCACTGATATTCTCTGGGAGGACTGGGGCCTGCCCAGGTTGGCTGTTAGGGGAGAGGGGCCTGATCCAAGCCCTTAGAGAGCTGTACAGACAGACCCAAGTTGGGCTGCTGAGTTTAAAGAGAAGCTCAGCCTCCTTGTGTGCTGCCAGGCTAGGACAGCCTTGCTCTGCACCCCTCCAGGCGCTGGGTGGGAATCCAGCTTCACAGACCTGAAGCACCTCGCTCAGGCGCGGGTGGGAATCCAAAAGGCAGGAAGCAGGGATACACCACCGGGGGCTGCTCCTGTCAACACCTGGGGGCTGTAGGGTGTTGGGGTCATTCCCCCAACAAGTGCCACATCTTAACACTGTCCTCAGCATGAATGGTTTACCATGTTTGCCTGCAAATTAGCCTGCATCTGCAGTACCAAAATGGGTCAGTTACAGCAGACACAAACATTTCCTTTTCTAGTATTGCTAAGGACTTGTAATTTTCATCCATCTGTATGTGTGGATATCACTTTCAAGGGGGTTGTTTGTTTGCTTATTTAAACACAGATCTCTTAGAGAGATCTTTTTCTGACCATCTGCTCTGTCCAGCTGTACAAAACAGACCAAAAAACCTCACTCAGGCAATTGTGAATCAAGGCTACAAGTTCTGCCTGAAGCAGAGTACCTGCAGGCTTGATTTAAAGCCTTCCAGTGACAGAAAATCTACCCAATCCCTACACAAATTGCTCCAATAGTTAACTCTGCTCGTTGTGAAAAATGTACACCTTTATTGAGCCTGAATTTGTCTAGCTTTAATGTTTATTCACTGTCTCTTCCCATGCCTTCTTCTGCCAGCCACAGCAATCCTTCAGCCTCTGCCTCCCAGAAGCTGAAGCAGAGCCTGCCATAGGAGAGGGCAGGGGCTCTTCTCATTACCAGCATGATTTTTGGAGGGACACCAGAGCAATTTCAAGGAAAGAGGGCCAGAAAAACAGGTGACTAAAATGCAAATGAGTCTCCCAGTACAAATTTCCTTTTTAAAAAATAACCATAACCCGCAGCTCCCACACACACTCCTTACCCTTAAAGAAATTACATGGAAATAAGACTGACTATGCCAAGCCCATGCCCTCACATAACCCACACAAACAGCACTTCACCCAGAATTTCTCATACAGACACATAACCCCCTTTGCAACTGGACAGCTGGAGGAGAGGGACTTGTGTTTGGTTTGGTTCATGGATAACCAACATGCACATTAAGATCCAGTGCTGTGCATATTAAGATCCAGTGAGTGCCCAGTGAGAAGCTGCTGTCTCTGCTAGAGTTTTTGAAGGCTCCTAAGAGCTCATCTGCATGAATCACATAGGGAAGGTGGCACCAGAGGACCACCACCTTCCATGGATGGGCAAGGGCAGCAGGGGATGAGGGGTGGGAGGGAAGCTTGGACCCACACACACACATCCCTTTGCTCCCTCCAGTCCCCACAGGAGCTTTCCCAGGTGAAATGTAACCCAAAGTAAACCATGATGGATTAGTCATGCCCATTAGATAACCTGGGCCTGCAGACCTGAGCTCTTGCAGTGAACGTGGCTGCACTTCACATGGAGGCAAGAGGGCTCATACACCTGAGACCACTCTTCTACTACGGTGAGACAACCTGTCCAGGCCATCAGATGCTGACACAGGCCAATTTTAAACAATTCTGCTGTACCATGCTGAGGCAATGAAGCCACCAGAGTCTGTGGCAGTACTGTCTTGTCTCCACATGACCCTTCCACATGGTGTCCAGCACCAAATCCAACCCTCTCCACTGTCTCCACCTCACTTGTTCGCACACAGGGAGCAGGCCTTGAGCAGAGGCTGCGACAACACAGCACACAGAGCCCTAATTACAATAAAAGCAGCGACGTGGATTTGTCAGTGTTACCTTACACAGATCAGAAACTGTGATTTTTAAGAAGGAAGCAGGTGTTTTGGAATATGATCTATTTTTCCAGGAGGTTAAGATAAGTAGTTTTCAGCTAATTATCTTGTGCCAAACCAAGGAAATCACCTCAAAAGTCGACTAGTCAGCTTGGAAGATACTCAAGATTTTATACCAAATTGTAGACTTGACATTGAACGTAGAGCAGGCTGGGTGGTGGCAGTAAGGGATCCAACCTGCCTCAGCTGAATCCCTAACTCCCAGGCTACAGCTTGTAGCCAGTGTAAAGCAAACTACACTTTTTCTTGCATCTTTCCATTGTTGTTTTACAAACAAGTAATTTAAACACAACTGGGAAGAAATCTGAAAAACTGTCAGAAAAACACAGTAATTGAGCAGAAACCAGAAAATGTGAGAGGCCTTGGGCTATATAAGCTGTTGGAGACTGACTGAGATAGCCATGGGATGCACTCGGGCATAGAGGCTATGCAGGTTGTCAGCCACAGAGCCAAACACCACACATCAATCCCTTTCCAACAAGAAGATGCTCCTTCCATGAGGCCATGGATGCCCACCATCCCTGAAATGACCAGCACACAACAGGTTAAAGCAGTTATGCTGAAAAGGGAGAGAGCCTGCAGTGCAAATACTGTTAGCACATCCACAAAAGAGTCAATAATTAACTCCTCCTAACGAGATGCCACTCCCATCTCACCTCAGGCTTTGAAAGGACTGATGGACCATGCTTGGAGGTTTAACAATGCAATCTCCTCCCCACATGACTAAGCAGGACTGTACCAACACCACCCATCCACCAACTCTTTTGGACATGGCAGAGGAAAACTCATTTCCTCTGTTTATCGTCTTGCGCGAAACCTCCAATGGAAATATTTTCTTCCTGTAAGTGGCAGCATTTTGAGAGAACACCCACAAATCCCTCCCGAGGCCTTTGGGACAGCCCTGAGAGGCTCCTGCCAACATCCACCAGCCAGGGGGCATCTGCGAGGGCTCACATCGTCCCTCGTGCTTGTGGTTATGTGGTGACAACCACAAAAAGCCACCACCAGCACACAAGAACCACTTTCTCTCTTGCAAGAAAACAACAAAAAAGAAGCTTGATTGATGGTAACAGGATTTTAGTGCAATCCCCTCCTATCTCATCTGCTCCCCTCCGCTTGCAAATGCTCCTGTGCCATGTGAGCAGCACGATTACCTATTTATTACCCAGGAGCAGTGTGCCAGGCAGGGTCTCACAGGAAGCAGGAGGGCCTGTCTGCTCTCCCTCCATCTCTGATGCAGGCCCACCTCATCTCCCACCCCCAAGGAGCACAGCAGGCACCACGAAGGGGAAAGGGAAGATCCTGCTCCAGGCACATCCCCTGATTTTGGCAGGCAACACACTCTGCTCTGGTACACACCAGGAGACAGTGCCAGGTTTTTAGGAGCAATCACTGCTCACTTAGCTGCATTAAATGTTACGAATAACCACATTGTCATCTAGTAATTGATGATTAACTCTGTAAGCTGAGGAAGCCACATCATGACTTAGGAATTATCTTCTTTCCTATAAAGTCCTTCCCCCATACAGGACTTACTAAAACCTGCTTGGTACTTCCAGGTACAATTTTAAAAAAAAAGGGGGGAAAGTAAAGCAAAGCACAGCAAGCATGCAACAACACTGTTGTGAGCTCAGATGATGTTAAATGAATTAATTCGATTCATTCTCAAATTTAATTGGCAAGATTTAATGGTTCACATTGAAAGCATGAATAACTATTTTGTTCTGTGAATGACTATAGTTTAGTGACTCTTGTTGTCACTGTATTTTGCCCAGGGTAAAACTTGCTATATGAATTATTCACTGCTGGGTGAATGAAATGAACGGGGGTCATGCTCACAGACAGGATGCCAACTGTGGTTATTTGACATGATGGGGCACACTCGATGCTGACAAAGGACAATAGTTAATTTACTATGTGGTACTGGGGCTCAGTCATTTTCCTTAAGATCTTTATAGAAAGCATGGCACTTTTTGTCATGTACTCCACATTAAGATGGATTCCATGTGCCAAAAAACACTGAAGCATAGCTCACTTTTAAAAATGTTCAGTAGTTTAAAGGCAAAAAAAAAATAATCTACCTTCCTGTCTTGTTCGGCTGAAACATTGCTCCAAAGAAAATGTGTTTAAGAGCAACTTAAAAACAAATGAAGGAACACATCTATAGATCACTTGAGCATCTTGTCATAGATGCAGTAGTTGATAACTGCTAGGAACCTCTCTCCCTGATAGGAAAGGATCTGAAAGCCTCTCACACAATGAGGTCTCATACTAGGAATAACAGAGTTTTTACCTAAGCTTTTATTTCCAAAGCTGAGAGAGAGAGAGAAGAGACTGGACAAAGTTTCTGCACTAAAGTCTTTAGAGTGAGTAATTGGTGTAGGACATTTTCCCAGCCTTCTTAAAAACCTGTTGCTTTCATACAAGACATTTGTAATCTGGAAAGACGGAATGCAATTCAGCTTGATCTGACAAATGGGCCACAAAAGTTTACTTACGCATACTAATGATACATTCATCTTCACTTTACACTTCTCAGCTGCGTGCTTATTGCAAACATCTGTGTTGCTGAAATGACTGGCATTACAACTCATTTATATGGTTTAAAACTAGTGATGGACGAAAGCTGGGAGAGAGGGGAGGGGGATGTGAGGTGCTTTTTCCTCCCAAATTTCAAACATACTTAGTTTTATCTTTGAGCATTTTTCTGTGAATGGGCTAAATCTGTGCCCTGGTGTGTATGGAAATAATTTCATGAGTAACTTTCAAGCCACCAACATGGCATAAACCTTATGTGCATCAGCACTGCGTTGATCACACACCTAGGATTTAGAAAAAAAGGCTAAAGGAAAGAAAAGGCAGCTTTGATTTTCACTCCATGTCACACACTCCCCACCATCCAGTTGCAGGAGAGGCCACTGTTCTGTAGGCCAGCAGCTGCCTGGCCATGCTTAGATCACCAGTCAAGCAGCTCAATTCTTAATGTCATCTCCAATTCAAGTATTTTCTTGTCTTGTGCAGAAATGGTACACTTTCTCTCAAACTATGGTGTGCTGGAGACTGTGCCCACCTCTGAAATGAGCCTAGCTGGATTTGCCCTGTTTTCATCCCTCCTGACACTGTATGATTTGGCATAAATCCTACCTGAAACACAATTCTCACATGGTTAACAGTAAGGGGATATTTCTCCTTGGGTCCCAGATCTAGCAGGTATTTGCTTTTTGACCAGATGGCACTTCTGCTTTGTAGCTGCACGTGAAGTATTAAATTTCTGCACTCACATTTGTTAGGCATTTGGCTTCCCCATGACACCCTGGGAGATCCTGGATACTGGTTAGTATACCAAAAAGGCTCTCAGGCAGTCTCAAGAGTCTTTCTGTCCTTGGGCATCCATGCATTATCATTATTTGACTGCCTTTATTTATACCATGACTTTGGGTACTCTTCATAGTTATGTGGAACATCTCAGTGACCCTCTAGCTAGGCTCATGGATAACTGGGTGGGAGCAGCTAAAGCCTTTGCCATAAACCACTTCATATCTAAGCTCTTTAAATTGGTTCATGGCTGGCTTGGTTGATTGTTTTGGTGTATCTCAGTATTTACAGTAAAATCAGCAGGTCTGTGTATTCCTGTCAAGATAGGAGAAGGCAAGATGTCAATTTGGAGCATGGTGTATGATACACTTCTCAGTGCTCACGTGCTACTCTGGCACAGCATTCACAGTAACGTGCACTGAGAACACAGACCACAAGCTAAGCAGCATAAAATAATATCCAAAGGCTTACAAAAGCTTCCCACTCACACAATTCTCTGTCTCAAAAACCACGGGTCAAACTTTGCCTGTGAACCCTTCTGTAAGGCATTTCATTTCATCACCTCTTTGCTTAATTGTTGCTAAAAATTTCATACCAAACTAAGGGCCATGTCTGCCCAAAGGAGCAATGACTGGAGCCTCCCAACACCATGCTGCTCACTGCAGAAGCACTGCCAGCTCACAGACCTGCTCCATACCTGCCTCCTGATGATGGAGCCCCACTCTTCTTTGCTGTTTCTCTACTAGCACTTTGTAAATCACCAAAACACTTGAATAAACTTGGCAGATGCATTTCAAATCCCAAGAGCTGCCCAACTGAGTTTGTGTTTTCACATATAGGCACTTTGAAGATTGCTTTTGTGCATCGTGGGTCACTTCCTAGACAGGGGAGTAGCTCACAGGAGCTACTGCAGCAATTTCTTCCCTGCACTTTTGCTCCGGAGGCACTGAGAGCCTTCTCACAGACCAGACCCGTGGCCATCTCAGTTGCACACTTGCATTTGATATGACTGCATTATACTCACATATACCATTACTAACTAAAACTACAAGAATATAGAAATAGATGCATTGTTAGGAAAGGTGAAAAGTGGGAGCTTATTTTGCAGATTTTGGCAGCCTCAAACATATTCCCTCAAATGCAGCACATCAACTGGCACGTGGGGCTCACTGGCTCAGATCTGAGTTAGTGTTTCACTTGCCATTTCCTTGCACTCTCTCCTTCTGGGCACGAGGATGGAAAAAGGAGCAACCCATTCCCATGCTAGGAATACAATTTCCCATCCTCCTGGCTACAGTTCTGGCAGGCAGGGGAGCAGCTGGGTGGCTGCCTGACTTGGTGTGCACCATCCCACGGGGAGAGGCACGGCAAGCAGCATCACACAGGGCACAGCAAGGACTGCAGGGTGCCGGCCCCAGCCCGCAGCCAAGGGCACACCAGGCACTCCCTCCAACACTTACTCATCTGCAGGGATGAGGAGGGTGAGAGGGAACACAGGAAGAAAGAAAAACAGCTGAGCAAGAACAAAGAGTAAAGTAAGCAAAACGAATTCAAAGTAAAAAAAAACAGCCCACTTCTCTGATTAATTGTGGTTGCTGTATTCACCAAAAGAAGGCTGGATGGGGCAGCAAAGCAGGGCATGCAACTGTGCTCAGAGGAACATCTGAATGAAATTCTGTCTCGCCACCCTCTTACAGAGATGCTCTGCAAACATGGCCCACTTCTAAAATAGCTGAACAAAGGCTGCGCGTCGCAGCACTTACGCAACAGCACGACCGGAGGGTGCGCAGGGAGAACTCGCTCCTCTTTAGCCCTTTCAAAGAGAAGAGCCTGTGCCCATAGGAAGCCTACAATAGAGAAGCTATTAAATTGAGGTATGCTTTCCAACCCCTGCTATGTTATTTTCAGGGCTGACAGTTGCAGACTGAAGAATACTTTCTAATTTTTTTCTCTTTTTGTAAGCTCTGAAAGTTTATTCTGTGTAGACATCTGTCCAATTTCAGGTAATTTCATGTCTGGAATGTCTACGTTAGTAGGTGTGTGGGACTATCACAAGGCAAAAATTCCTGCATTGTTGCAGGAATGGCTTCTTAACACTGAGGACTTTTAATGGAGAAGATTCGTGCCTTGGTGTATCCGTGCTATTGACAAAGATTTACTGCAAGCAACAAATCTGCATATTGTTAGTTTGTTACAATTTCTATCAGGAGTATGACCTGTCATGCACAGAAAATCCCTTTCACTGGGAAAAACGAGAGCTACAGAGCTCTTCACTGCTTTCTTCGTTGTCCCTCTGGTTTCAGGTACATTACTGATGAATAATACCCTACAACAAATTACAAAGATTGCAGTAATTGAACATGTTAAACATTGGTAATGCAGTGAGCCTCTAGATTACTAAACAGTAATTCAACAGCACTCTCTTGAAGCAGAAGCATGCTGGACTATGCCATTCCTTGCTGCTTCCAACTCCTAGTGATGCTGATAACTATCTTCCTTCAAAGCACAGTTGGATGAAATGTACAGAAAAAGCTAAAATAGTGCACCTTGCCATCCATGCACACTTAAGTGCCAATCAGCTAAAGGTCATCTGGGAACAGAAAGTCACAGTGATTATCTTCTTTCACAGTCTACACTGCCATTGCTAGGATGGGATTTTTAAAAAACACACATGCAAAGTGCATCCTGTACTTTCACCTTGTTTTGTTTTCACCAGATTACATAGCAACACTGCCCTTCCCATGCCTGGCTTCATCTGGCCTGTGCAGATAGAGAATCAAACCAGAATTCATTCTTTTTAGAAGTTTGCTGAATTGATGGACAGAGCAAGCTCAGAGCAGGCTCCTGCCTGTTTCACTCAAAGCACAACTGATGGTGAGGTGACAGCACCAGCCAGTCACCCCTCTGCCACAGCTACAGCAAATCATTCCTGGCAGCACTGGCTGGTGCTTCCCTGACTCCAGCTCACAGCTTATCCATTTGTCAAAAATCCAAGTCCAGCTACAACCACTGCAATAGTACCAGGCACCAGCGTGGGGATCACATGAGATCTTTCAAGGTTTCCAACATGCTAGGAAGCAATATGCTTTCATGCTAGGAACTAATAAAGGATTGAATATCTGAGATGTGCTGTTTTACTCAATGGAGAACTCACAAGACAACTGAATGAAAAGCACAACTCTGAGAATTCCCCCTCTTTGTTCCCTGTGTGACATTTACCTGACTTTAAGGCTTTAGCTCTTAGCAAAGCACTCTGAAACATGGACTGCACATCCTTATCCCAGAACTGGGATGTCTCTTTGGTTTGGACAAACAGTCCCCACAGGCCAGGGCTGCAATTCTGCGTGTCCTGCGCCTGCTTCTTTTTTTACTGTGATTACTGTGAAAGTAATCATTGTGCTCTGCTGCTTAATAATAGAGCAGAGAAGCTTGTGGAGGTGCCAAAGCAAAGGTCCTGGGGCTGAAGTTGTGTGGATACGCATAACACACACACAAACCTGGCTATTCCTGTCATCCAGATTTGTTGATCCACTTATCTTTATGAGAGATGAGAGGATTGGGACAGCAGACTTTTTTCCTCACAAATGTCTTGATTTTACTTACTTGTCCCCAAGTGTCACAGGCCCCTTGGACAGTCATCACCCCCTCCTCCTGCACATCTGCCTGGAGCTTGAATGCCAAAACAAACATGCTAGATACTGAGGCATTTCTCAGACTGTTATAGAGCCTATTTCAACAGATGACTTATGTCTACAGAATAATGTATGTGGGAAACAGAGATACACTTCACACTTTTAGGAAGCTCAGAAAACTGTGATACTTCTAGGAATACAAATGACACAGGTTTAAGTACATTGCAGAATTTCTATTATCATCCTGTTTAGGAAATCCATGTGCCTGGATTTCAATTCAGTTTCTCTACTAAGTACCATTTAAACAGCTAACTGAAAATAATCCTCAATTACATTCATGAATATGGATATTCCCTGATTTCTGTTATAGAGATGCACAGGATTGCAGAGGATTTTGTTTACACAGGCAATGGAAAGTGTGTTGTGGTTCACATACACAGCAAACAATTCAGCACAGTCGGTGAAGCTGTGCATCACTCACTCAGTATGGTCTTTGGGTGCAATGATTTTGTTTAAGCACCTACCATCTCTCTCAAGCAAATCTACCAGCTAGGTTTCCATTATTTTATACTTAAGAGTAAGTGATCAGCTGTAGAAGGGACATTTGCAAGTGTGAAAGCAAATGCAAGTGCGGGGGAGGAAGAAGGAGGGAAAATGATGAGTGCTTTACTGAAGATCTCAGCAAAATATTTTTTGTTATTAGATAGGATTTCTCACAACAAAATTATTCAAGCAGAAGGGACATGTCAGGGAGGAAGGACATGGCCAGAGCTGTGATCACAGGAGCAGAGCTCAAAGATGGTGTGGATTTGGACTATTCAGAAATATCACACCATAGGCTCTTCTAAAGATCATGGTCTATTTTGCAACTGACACCCACACATCAAAATACTGCCTGATTTGGTGAAGTCTAATAATCTAGTTACTGTAACTTGTAACTATTGAAGTCCAGAGGCTGAAATAATATTTGGTTTAAAAAGTGCCAGCTATTTCTATAAAAGTTCTTCTCCACTCTTGCCACTTAGAGAGCAAATTTCTAGGTCTGCAAGAATGCATGGATGACATTAAACTTCATTTCACCTTATATCCATAGGTGGAGATTAACTATGCTGAAAAACTACTGAAATGCAAAGAGCAAGCCTCTGGAGAAGCCTGAAAGAGAAGAAGTAGCCTGTGTTGCTGTCTACTGTAAGGGAGGGATGTGACATCAGAAAAAAGTTTGAATGTCACATGGGTTGAGACTTGCAGAAGGTGGGGAAAAGTATTCTCCTAAGGACATATTTTTGGAGCTGCTGTGGGAAATCTCTCTCTGCAGGCAGATCTCGCTGTGGGGGAAGCTCACACCCTGCCGTGAGGGAGGACTGGCCCATTTGGAGCTCAGGATAAACACTTGGCAGAAAAGCAAGCTCCATCAAGGATCTGTATCAGGACTGGGCACGTCAGTCCTGCAAAGATTAACACATATGCTAAGCTTTCTGCACATGAATGTTCCCACTCTAATTCATGGGTGTAAACATATGCGTGTGCGTAGAATCAGGACCTCAGTGCCTTCTTCTCTAGATCACATGCAAGTTTTTCTGACTGTAAACGTGCAGGAAGGATTTTGAGCAAAACTAAACAGCTTCTGCTACAGGCCAGAGTGTTTTGAGGCCAGCACATAGTCAGAAATGTGAGTGGTCCATATGGCTTATTGCCATAAGATTCTCTCAACAAAAGTGCCCCTGATAACTGGGAATTCTTTCATTTTTGTAATTTAATTTTTTGATTGCTCCTAAACCTGTTTCTCATCTGCTTAAATGTACCTTTATATAATGCAGAACTGCCTTCATCTAAATTCAACTACATGTTAGCTTGTGGCACACTGGAGCCATGTAAAACTAATCTGAATAATAATTTATTTTATTACAGTTTTGTCCAAATTGCTTAAGATTGTTCACACTTTCAAGGAAACTTTTGCTTACATATTCATTACTAAGCCAGCTCACTTAAGATTTGATCAGGTTTATGTCATTATCAGTGTTCTTGTCACGGGAATTCAGAACATTTTTCATCAGTGGATCATTACATGTATCAGGGGCTTTTTATTAGTATTCTTCCAATTGTGACATTAACTTGTCTAATCCCATTTTGTTATAGCCCATTTAATCTGCTGATGAGCTGCTGGAGCTTGAATTTTGAAGCAAAATTATTAATTGAGATATGGTCAGAGTGGTCAGCTCTTCAAGCACTGACAGTCTTGATATTCAGACCAAATATTTCTTTGCAGTTCACCAACAACTTTTCTCTGTAGAAGGATAATTTGTGTGCTACCTGACCAATGTGTTGTTTGCAAACATGAGCAGAAAAACTGTTCAATGTACAGCAAGAATTAGTCCTTCTGGGTCTTAGCTGACAGCCTTAACCAAGAGCATTTCTTCAGCACTAAGAAACTGACTGTTTTCCCAATTACTGCTGCCCTTTTGCAGTCACAGGGGGGTGGGGGGGGAAACAACTTTGAGGATTGGATTCTACAGATGACTTGGTTGAATCATGAGTAAATCAAAAGGAAAGATGAAAAGAATTCCTGGGAAAGTATTTATAAACCCAGGGGACTGAATGACAAGCATCGGAGATTGCTAACAGAGCTAGTAGAGGGAAGTACGATACCTTGAACAGTGATTTTTGAAAGTTCATGGAGAACAGATGAGGTGTCAGAGGATTTCAGAGCCACAAAATACAGCACTCAACTGAGTTATAAAAAGGGGCATCCAGGAATTTACTAACCAATTCATTTAACTTCAATAGCAAGTAAACTATGTAAGGAGTCATAAAGGAGCCATTATGAAATCTTAGAGCAACCCAGAATAATAAATAATTGGGTGGGAAAGGGCTTTAAGAGGTCATCTAGTAATCTCATCAGAAATCTCGTAACAGTCAACATTCAGAAAAATATGGTACTTAGATATGCACATTTCAGCTGGGCCTTTCTACACACCAGAGGAGAGCATTCAGCCTTTGCCTGGGGAGGGGGAGCATTCCTAGAACACAGCCCTTTAAACGAAGGGCTTCCTTGCCTTTTCTGCACCACTTGGTCTCACTATTGAGTGAAAATCCCCGGAGGTGACAGGAGAAATTACAGCAGCTGGCACAGGAAAGGAAAGCTATTAAAGTTGATGACCCTCTTTTTCAAATTAATATTCCCTGGACAGAGACCCAAGTAAGAGTTCATCTAGGGGCGAACTTTGACAACACAAGCGACTAATGCCGGGATGGAGAGCTGATGGAGAAGAGTGCTCTGCTGAAGGGAGGTTGCAAAAGAAACCCTCTCCTGCCCAAACCTATAGAGCAACAGAGAGGTGAGCCTGCCTTTCTGGAGAAGCAGAAGAGGCTGCAGCCAGTGCCAGGGGAAAGAAGAGCCCAAGTGCCTCTGAAATTCCCACCCAAGCTGAGGCAGGTGAGAGGAGCTCACATCCATGCACATCCAGGGGTTGTCACTCTCTTACCTTCCCCATTCTTATAACAACACCTCTGTGTAGCTGAGCAAGGGGAGCTCTTCCATGGCTGGGGACAAGGACAGAATTTACTTTCCTTGAAAGGCTTGAAAAGCTCTTTAACCATTAATTGGAAGGTTTTAAAACCCTCCTTTCAACTCATGCTTCTGTGAATTTTTATGCAGTCACTGCAATGTTAAATGATAAGTTTTGGGTCTCAAGTACTGTACTGAGTCTAGCAGAATATTTCAGGAGATCCAGGGAAATACTGAGTGACACCTCTTAGATTAGGAGACTAGGATGGGGCCTCTGGTACTCAGCCTAAAACGTTGAATTGCTGCCAGACCTTGACAGAAGACTACTAACCCTGAAACACCAAATGGCCAGTGTGGTATGAGAGCTTTACCTCTGAGGTGCAATCCTGCATCTTTCCTTGTGCCACACACAGCTGCTGGCCAAAGCCAACCAGCCAAAGTGCCTGAATACTGACTGAAGTAGCAATCTGTGACTGCAAAACTTATATAGGACTTTGCCCAGCCAGACACATTTCCCCTTAAATGCAAAATGGCAAAAGGTCATTTTGAAAGGGCTGAGAAAAAAGAACAGAAGTTTACTTGTCATTAGGCATAGATAGTAATAATCAAAAGCAATAATCAAACCATGTGAGGAAATTGAATACAGACAAACTGCAATGCTAAATGAAAGAGGAGTACCAATTATGTGCAACAGAGCTCTTATTATATGGCATTCTGATTACCTTAAATTATATTTTTAACAGACATCCATTTTTATTTTTACATCTAAAACAGGTGAAGTTCTTTTCAAGTATTGACGTCAGCTAGCCTCATCAATTGTTCCTGTAATAGCTCAACTACCACTACAGCCACAAATGCTATGAAAGAGCTAAGTACTCCCTGCACAAAGCGGGTTCGGTTTGGGCATTGCCACAGCGCGTGTGCGTGGCCTCATCTTTTATAGCGTAGTAATTGATATTGATTTTGTGTGGCAGAGGTTCCCTCCCTCTGTGCACTGGCCTTTATTTAAGAAAAAAAAAGTAAGTTAAAGACATGATGATCCATCTTGAAAATAAATCTAATTTTTGTATTCTTTAGAAAATGCAGTGAATTCAGTACTCATCAGATGTGCTGGCTTGACTCCATGGTAGACCTGCAGCCCAGCCTGCAGGAGAACAGGTCCCTATGTGGGACTGCCTGCGCCTCTTGACTGTGCTTTTGGGGTGATCCTTTGGGCCAGCACAGCAGCCCCACATGGACTTCTCTTGGCACAAGGGCCCTCACCACTCAGAGGCCACGCAACAAGAGTACCACGAGCCGCTACAACCCGGGTTGGAGGCCAGCAGCTCTTTCAGCCACCAGCCGGCAATGTGGCTCCCAGCTCCATGTCCCAGTCACATCCAACCCCTGCTGTGTCCCGACCTGTACCCCTTATTATTTCCTGTTTGTCTTTCCTTTATGTTTTTGACCCTTAATTATTACTGAGTCTGCATACTTCTCTCTCACAGGAGTCCTGGATTGGACTATTTATTTATTTATCATTGCTCTTATTTTGGCTTTGAAAGACATCCACAACTTGTAGATGGGAGGGAAATGGAGTCAGGGGGCAGTGGATGCTACCATGAGTGCATGGTAATGGTTCAGGGGAAAACTTCAAGCTGTGCCAAGCTAAACAAGGAAGGCCAGGAGAACTGCAGAGGCCAGCCAAGCCCAAGGAAGCACTTGAACTCCCTGGGGAAGGCAAGGGAAATCTACCGACAACACCGGCATGACACATTTGCTTCCTTCCTGTTTATCACATGAACCCAGCTGGGGTTTTACTTCCAGGTGTGAAAAAGGTTTTTACCAACAGGAGGTTTCACATGGCACCACAGAAGGGCTGGAGGCTATTGGCAAGCTGGCCATACTCATAGTCCCACATGACAGCAGCATGGGATGCCAAAGCCTCACAGCATCACAGAGCCCTGCAGAACCACTTCTAATGACTGTGCACAGCTGCTGCTGGAACCTGAACCCTTGGATTTATTCACTCCTCCTCTGCACCTCGAGAAGGGTTGCACATTCACCAAAACATTTCCACTGGCCACAGATTTCAAAGTGCCCTTGGATGCAGTTTTAGTTCTGTTACCATGTTCATTTATGTCAAGTACCTTTCACAAGCACAAACATACCTGTTTCAGCTGACTGCTGCACCGACACAGAGACTTAAGATGCCAGCTGGCATCTCTCCGAGCCTTATGGATAAAAATAAACGTTTTTGAAGGCCTGTGGAAATGTGCTCTCTCGGAAAATGTCCAGCGCCTCTTGCTGCAGCCTGGGCTAAAAATACTACAAGTATAGTTCAGGCTTTTGTCATTCCCACTGCCCACGGGAGCAGGATGTGCAGAGGCAGAGGATCAGAGGATATAAAAAGTTCATTCAGGAGTCTGTCTTCTCTACATTCTTAAAGTGACCCTAAACACTGTAAGCTTCCCATTCAGTTTTGACTGGAAAGTTTGGCTTTTTCCTGACCCTCCACTGGCTGGTGGGAAGTGGGAGACAGAGCCCAGGCCATCACTTTGATGCTGCTTTCCTGTGACTCTGAACTGCTCTCCCAGTTCCTGTGGCCACAAATGGACCATGCCTCCCCATTCCTGCCCAGGGCAGCTGAGCATCCTACAGCACCCATGTCCCAAGCTCAGCAGCAGGACTGCTGACAGCTGAGACCAACATAGCCCTCACCCACCTTTGACAGAGCAAGGCCAGCACAAAATGGACTCCCAACTGCACCTGGTGGCACCAATATTAATTGTGTCCTTCAACAAAAAATAGGGCAAACTGAATTACTGATTAACTCAGTCTAGCTCCTCTAAAAAGGCTATAAAGCAAGATGACACATTTCTTCTTTCTACTCATATTTCTCAATCTGAGATTAAAAGCATTTGTTTCTGAAACCTGCAATCTTGCTGATAACCCTAAAGTTTTAAAGCAAGTGGTGATGTGATTTGGAATGAGATGGTGACCATGTATATAAGATGAAGAAGATACAGAGGTTTCATTTCCTACCAATTAATTCTCTACAAGCTGTGTAAACTTTCCTTCATATAAACAAAGTCTTTACAGACAATGATGTTAGGGTTTTTTCTCCTTTCAATTATTTAGAGAAAAAATAGAAATGCAGTTTTGCTGTCTAGGCACTTCATCCCTGACCAGCAGATCGAGAGCTGCTCTGGTTGCCTTCCGCAGTGCACTTCCTCACGCTTCTGAGTATAAAACAAATGTAAATAAACTTGCCAAGAAACAACCTTGTGCAGCCGGATATTACTAAGCAGTTTCAAGTTTCTACACTAGATTGACAATAATTTGTATTCACCCCCCTCCCAAAACAAATGCCACGATCTCTCACTACGAATGGGCAACATATGGGAGACAAGACAACTGCCCACAGCAATGCCATGGTGTCATCTTCACTCCCATCACTTTTCCATGCCCTTACTTCAGCGAGGCTCCAAAATTCAGCTCTAAAAATGCATTAAACAGTAATGCTGCAAAAGAGGGAGTAATCCACATAACCAAATTGGTGACCCAGCTCTGTTTTGTGTATTTGTTCTCAGCCTGTCCCAGCTAGACAAAGAGGTAGGTAAGGGAGTTGTCCGTTTTCTTTGTCCTTACTCTTGCACTTTGGATCCTCTGTGAAAAGAGGGGAGTTTTCCCTCCTCAGATAGCTCTAGGCCCCAACAATTTGTGACAGGAGAGAGTGTGACAGGGAACAGATGTCATTGCCCAAGGGCTTGGCATGCTTCCTGGAGGCAGCAGGGAGCACCCTGAAGCCAGCCTCAGTGGTCATGGAGAGATGGTGGCCTGCTTAAGGACACAGAGAATTGAGCTAGAGGCTGTAACAGGAGGCACCAGACTCAAAAACAAGACAAGGGGAAGGACCTACCCTCCAAAGACACTAAAAGAGTCTTTTATTTTAACCTGAGAATTTTTCTACTTCAAAAAGTCATGCTGGTAGAGCTTGTTTTCTGAGAAAACATGGTGCAGGGAGTCCCTGGGAGACTCCTCATGTGTGCACTTTCAGGAAACATTGCGGGTCTACCAGAGGACCTGACTCACAGGCCATTAGACGTGCCTTTGCCAAACAGACAAACAAGTCATTGTGGACAAATATAAAAGTACCCTCAGAAAACAGTAGCATCATCCTTTAAAAATATTCCAGAGCACTTAATTCCCTCTCATATTCAAATGTCCAGAGGACCAATTAGAAATGCCATTTGCTGCTATTTGTTTTCCTTCATGGTACTAATCCATACCAGTACATTGCATATCATTTAAGAGGAAGAGTGTTTTCATACATCTGAAAAATGTTTTTGTCTCTTTAATGACCCATGCCTAAAAATAAACCCAGCAGATTTAAAATGAATGTTCACAATACTTGCCTACCCTCAAAAAAAAAAAAGAAAAAAAAAAGGCTCCATACCTAAAAGACATGATTTCCTAGAGAAACAAGGGACACTTCCTCTGAATGATGCTATTTAGTAAATAAAGTGGAAGAAAAGAGTCACTTGTGCTCACAGCTCCTCACGTGGGTTGAGCCTCTACCTTCAAACATATTGCACAACTCCATGGGGAGCACTCATGCTGTGTTGCCCAGGGCTGAGCACTTGGGCTCAGGCCCCAGGAGCAGCAGTGCTGCCCTGCTGCACTACAGCCACAGCTTGGCCTGCAGTACAGCAAGCGAAGGTCGCTGGGAGGTGGTGACTGCCTTGCTCTGGAGTACTCGGGGATTAATTCTGGAGGGCAAAATTTCAGAGCAGCAACTTCTAGAGGAGCTAGTTTGCATCAAGAATAAAATAACTGTGGAATGTGCTGTCAGTACAATCATCTGTACTTCAATCAAACAAGCTCACTGGAAAGTACTACTGTTAACCAGTTCTCCCTCTGTTCATGATGTATACTTGGTCACACATGAGAAGCTCACGTGAAGGCAGAGCTACCTCCTTCTGTGTCACTGCTGTCTCCAGCCACTGCTTCTCAGGACAATACAATCTGCAGCTAACACAACAGTCCCAAACTCAGAATTTTTTTCCCTTATCTCTCCCTAGTGACTGTAATACCTGTTCTGACAGTACGAGTGGTCTGACTTTCCAGCTTTGACTAGAAAAAAATATAAAATATGAGCAGTGAGAACAGATGTCTTAATTCTGCTGTTCCTTAAGCTAATAAAGCCAAATATGTAATAAAATCTGATTTTTCGCTTTTCTTTATTAGGCACTTTATCATTTGGGTTCCACTTTCCAACCTCATTTGTTACTCCAAGATAAAGCAATTACATGCTCAAACACGATTCAGTATAAAACTCCAGCCTGTGAAACCACAGCCCAGCAACAGAACTGTGCTGGTGATACCGGGGCTAACAAACACCTATTTGTTGTGCATTACACTTGAGGAGAGCAGTGACCACAGGCCTTTTCTATCCCTCTGTTCTGCTGCTCCACAAATCTCCCTGAAGTGACACAGAACCCAGTCTGAGGAGAGAGCACCACTGGGTCTGCCACGGAGGCAGCCAGCAGCATGGGGCCAAATGCAATCCAGACCAGAGGGAAGCCACAGGCAAGAACACGAAGGGCATCATGGCAACCCATGAGGAAATCAGGTGAGAAAAAGGAAAGAAAACCTTCCTCTCAAAAGCTGCCCAGACAAGGGGAGAAGCCAGGTAACAGCATAGCTGCTCCCCAAATCACTGCTCAGGTGTGCTACATGGTCCTGACTTGCTGGGGTGCAGCATCTGGCTGGCTCCTTAGCTGGTCCAGTGGGCTCAGGCTGTTTCCAAGGAGGGTGGAGGCCAAGAGGCCTCTTTGGGACACCAGTGTCCTGTGGGGAGCCCTACCTGGCAGCCCTGCCTGCAGGTGCTTACATCACAAACAGCATCCTGCCAGCCACCAGCTCCTCACTCCCAGCACCGGGGCCAGCCAGGAGGAAAGGCAGCCACTGGCCACTGGCCAGCACATCTTGCATTGCCTTAAATACTGTATTCTGACTACACGTCCTGTTTGCTATGAAACAAATCTAGTGGAGGAAATGAACAGGATTTTACTTTTAAAAGTATTGTGTCAGGTACATTAACAGTTCTACCATACGTGTTACTCAGCTCTTCAGAGAGCGCTTGGGTTTCATTTCTGCTGTAATTTTATCAGCATCTTGCTTCAAGCCTCTCCTTGGATTTCCTGCTACTTAATTTATTTTCCTTTGCAGTCATATATTGAGCCATCTACAGTGCTCTGCTGGCTGCTGAACCTCTGGAAACACATCACACCGAAGTGTTATAGTGAGTCACCTGTGGCTCTTGTTTGCAGTTTTTACTCATGTAGCAAATACTAACTCTGTGTTTAGGACCTATTATTCCAATGACTGCTCTTTTTCAGCTTAGCAGTTGCTGAGCACAGACAGTAAAACTGAAGACTTCTGTGGCAGAATAGCAGTCATTTGTCAGGTTTTAACAAAATCTCTGACACGGAGGCGGTTCACAGAAAGCAAAAAACTATTGTCTAGTTATTAATACAATAAATGTGAATGTAAACCCAGCTGCCATCCTAGAAGCAGCGAGTCATTAAGGGGGTGCTGCAGCAAGCCAGCGAGCAGGATCAGTTCAGCTCCCCCAGAATCAGTGCTGAGGTGAACGTCATTCACCCTGTTTATCAGTGACATTATTTATTCTGTGTTATTTACCCGTGGAATGTGTGAATTTGACAGCGATCTGTGAATGACAAGGAGCTAAGAGGCATTCCAACTATCAGGAGCCATACATCATAAATCCAGATGATTTAAATAACTCGGAGATTTGTAAGAACAATGAGACATGAACTTCAATGGGCGGGGGGGAGCAGATGTCAGACTATACCTGGGGCTCACTTGTGCAGAGCAGGACTGAAAGGGGGAGGTTGGCCACCCACGAGTGCTGTCACAGCCATCACACTCTTACAGATACTCTGACTTCAAGAGGACAATTCTTGACTGGAGCTGGGGAATATGCAAAGTCAAGGAAAACTGAATTTCACAGCTTTAGGGAAGAGGTAGTGCAGCCCAGAGCCATGTAGCCTGGCTAGTGCTGCTGCTGCCCCCAGAGAGGAAAGGGAGGTATGTTCTGAGATGGTCTGTATCTTCTCTTACCCATAGCCACTGCCACGTGTGCCCTGATCCCATTTCAGAAGGCAGCTGCTACTCTGGTTCTGGGCAGCACCGGCACTGGCAAAATGGGCAGGCAAACTCTTGGGCATTTCTCTGTATTCGCCCGTGTGTAGAAGCAGGCAGAAACACACTCTTAAGAGTAATTATTGATCCAACAGCCTCATTACAGTTGCCTTTACTCCCCCTGCAGAGATTATGAGCAGCTAGAGTGTTTTAAACAGCAGGGTTGTGTCTACATGTCTGCTAAGTGACATTTAAATGAGTTAACTACTACCTGTGAGGAGATGCATTTTTCAATCACGGCCTTTTTTTTTTTTTCCTCTTTGGCACAGAGAAAGGCAGCAGGCAGAGAGCTTCCCTCCACCATGGGTGGGCTAGGAAAAATACTCGTCTCCCTGGTAGACTCCCTGCACTTGTCTTCCCACCTCCAGCCTCAGCACACTCTGTGTGGAAGTCCATACACAGCAGGAAGGGCTGCAAGGGTAAGGCAAAACATTTTGTTTGCTTCAAGATCTGAAACAGCTTTTTCTNGAGAAAGGCAGCAGGCAGAGAGCTTCCCTCCACCATGGGTGGGCTAGGAAAAATACTCGTCTCCCTGGTAGACTCCCTGCACCTCACTTGTCTTCCCACCTCCAGCCTCAGCACACTCTGTGTGGAAGTCCATACACAGCAGGAAGGGCTGCAAGGGTAAGGCAAAACATTTTGTTTGCTTCAAGATCTGAAACAGCTTTTTCTGGCCTGGGATAATGCCAGGATCCCTGGAGGATGGACTCCTGGCACTGAACTCCAAAATTCAGAGCAACTTTAAGATAGTTTAGATTTGAGGGCCAAAATTTTCTGCCCCAGAAATCAATATTTAACCTTGAAAATACACACCTAAAAGGACATCTTGACTTAAGCTGGGGGGATCTGTCATAAGCAGATCACAAGCACCCTCTGTTTAAACGCTTTGAGAGTACTGGGTGTTGCAACTGAAAGAAAAAAGGCTCCCAGGAGCCAGAGCTGTGACACAAAACCAGCCATCTTACAGAAACTAGGGAGAGATATTAAAACTTAACTGCTCCAGGGAGCCAGCAGATGTTAAATAGAGTAATTAATTTAGTCTGAAATGGGAGAGCCCTGTCGTCAGAGGACTCCTGTCCCATAAGGAAGGGACAGACATTGGCCTGACGAGGTGTCTGAGAAAACATTTTTCACCAGGAAACGATGCATAAGAATTAAAGAACAGTTGAGAATATCACTCAGGAAAGGTGGTCATCTCTAACTGGACTCACAACTGTTTACAGGGGAATATCACTTCACAGGAAAGAGATAAATGCAGTCTCAGTCGAAACTAAAGCAGGGGGCCCAACAGTGAAGTTTTATAAAGGATGTGAACCCAAACAACAAGAAAGGAGAGAGGGTATATCTACAGGAACGATCCCTGGGGCCAGAGGAAGGAGGGTGAACAGCACTGGCAGGTTGGTGGCTGGAACCAGGAGCCACTGCTGCCTCCACACAGCCCTGCCCAGAGCGCAGGCAGGCTCAGCCCAGCGCTGCCAGTCAGCTGGTGCTGCACCTCAGCCCCGGCCACGAGATGGGATCCACAGCCTGCATTCACCCAGGCCATGGCAGGGACCATGGGGAAGGGGGTGGGAAACCTCCCAGGGGTCTGGCCCAAAAGGAGGGTGGGAAAACATCTGGGAATAGACCCTCTGTGGGTTCTTGAGGGCGAATTCACAGTAACAAAAGATCTCAAGAGGATGTTGTGGAAAAAAAATAAAGAGCCCTTCCCCCCTCAATTCTGGTAGTTTCCAGATGGGAAACTGAAATGAAACATTTTTTGAAATGTTCAGAAACCTTTTGAACCTCATTAGATTTCATTTCATATGGTTCTGCACAAAGAAGTTTATAAACCTGCAGCTCTTTTAGATGAAATGATGTAACATTCAGATTATATCGATCGGAGCGGGGAGGGGAGCATTCGTCTCAGTAATATTTTAACAAAAGAAGTCATTTTATGCAGTCTTTACAATGCTTTCTTATTTCAGGGGTCATGGGAGCTGCATAACACCAGGTCTTCACAGTCTCAGAAACCAAATTACTTAATTTTGAGGAAACAATACCTGCATGCAATTAAGCTCTTAACTTTACTCATGTGAGTAGTTTGAATTAGTGCACGGAGAATACTTGCAGGCTTTCAACTGCACATGTGTAAGTTTTGGCAGAACTTGGTTGTTAACCATGTTAATCTTGAAGCCTTGCTTTCTTTTTTCAGCAGCAAACCTAGAAAAACTATATATATGCTATCAGCTTTGAAAATCCTGTAAAATCAATTTTGGAAACTTCAAGGAAATCAAAGGAAATGTGATAAAATTAAAATGCTCCCACTTAAATAAAATTTTATTTCCCTTCCAGTAACATACAATATTTAACTAAGAGTTTTAATACATTCAGTAAAATATGAGCATATTATTAACCTCCTCAGAACGACACGATTTACTGTAAAGTCATTACCATTCTGTTCGCTCATGTCTGGCCTCTTTGTTTCAAGTCTGTTTTCCCAGCTTACAGTATCAGGTCAACAGACTCTAACATAAATGAGTAATGTGTCTGGAATTTTTCCTTGCAACACCAAACCTCAGACCAAGCTCAGGCAGAAGGGCCATGCTGTGAATAGGATGGGAAGCAGCTTCAGCTGTATCTCTTCTCTCCATTCTCTGTCCTGTCCCACTTTCCCTTGCAAGAGGTTCCTACCTAGGCTGCTGTCTGTCCCCGACTTCATTTCCTTCTCCCATAGCTCTCAGAGACAGCACCTGGACTTTTGGAAGTCCAAACTCACCCTTTCTCAGAGCCTAGTAGACAAAAACAATGCTGTGCTTCCCACGTCCTGTGTTCAAAATATGCAACAGTGACCTCGGTAGTCCAGAGGCAAACTTGTTTCTTCTGCAAGGTAGGACAGTCAGAGGGGATCTACTCAGCTAATTAAGTATTTGTGGTCATTTCTGAAGTGCTGCCACAGTTAACTCAGTGAGGTGAGGATGTGTCCTGCTTCTTGCTATCTGTCCAAGTTGGAAATGAGCACCCCAAAATCAGCAGAGCTTTACTAGCAGTGCTGAAGGTGTCAGCACAGGAGAAGAATGTCAGTCTCTTTCCTCGGCACTTTAAACTTCTATAGGCTTTCAGGTCTGGGGGAAGCAGAATGTCCTTCTGAAACATTTTGTCAGTAAATCTACTCTTTTATACAGATATTAGCAAATAAAAACCAAGTTGTGTGAAAAATGTCAGTTCTATTTTTGCCAACTAAAATATCATAGGAAATTGTATGCTTAACATATGTGGAGAACTGCAAAACTGAACCACAGATATGTAGCCACTATTATTATGAATGGTAAACACAATTGCAGAGGTGAAATGGATTATGTTGCTGGATGTTTCCTTTAATATGAATTCCAGATACAGACTTGCTTTGCATATGAAGGTGAATAGAAGATCCTTACAACAATTTCAGGAAACCGAATTGAATTCCTACAAAAATAGTGTATTTATGCAGTGCCTTAATATACTGATGGGAAAACAAATGTACTATGAGACAGAAATTAAACAAATCGTTTCTGAGGACACTAATTTCAGAAATGCACCAATAACTTTGATAAGGAAGGATCTGAATATGAATGTCATACAAACCAAAAAAAAGAAAAGAAAGATCTGAGCTGCTGAGCCACAAGCAGTTTTAAATGACATCCGGAATCCAGATGAACCAAAGCCAGTCACACCCCAGATCTGAATCATAAGGTCTCCTCTGGGATGCCCTAGTAAACCCCACACAGAAACCACAGCTTTCAACAAGGTTTGAGCTGGTGGAGCGCTCTGCAAAGAGTGCCCAGATGCTGCTGCACCAGGAAGGTGGGACACTGGTGACCCTAAGCACATGGGCCTGGCCCCTCTGTCAGCAGGGTAACTACACAAGCAGGGAGTCTGAAAAACACTGTTGTCAATATTTATATTTATCAGAAGAGAAGGGTGTTGGAAATCTTGTTTGTTCTTTGAAAGCACTCGTTTTCCTAAAGAAACAGCTGACTCCTTTCCACAGGTCAGAGGCTCAGGGCTAAATATTTTCCACACTAACCTTTTTCCCCAACAAAAGGTGTAGGTCCTCCAGCAGCTAAACCTCCCCTTTCTAGTCAGTGGTGCAGCCAGTGCCAAGAGAGGGCTACTGCATGGAACAAACCGTGCACCTGAGAGAAGGAAGCCACTCAAGCCCTCCCCTGTCTCTTTTAAAGGAGGTGGAACAAATTAGAAGCACTTACTATTCACACCTATCAGTTCAATCAACCCAATGTTCCAAATGAAGGAGCCTCACTCTTACATCCTCTGCCAAAAAGACATAGTATGACATGGATGAAGAGAGATGAATTTCTTTAAGAACTTCAATTTGAAAATACTTTAATTTTCAGGAAAAACACTGTTTCAGGTGGCATCCTTAAGGGGGAATGGAAACAGCATATGCCAAAAGTAATCTATGAGGATTTTCCCTCCAAATTCTTACTACTGTATCCATCACACAGCAATGGAGCAATGCTGAGTGCTCATGGTGCACAGGCAATAACCACGAGCAGGAACTGGCTGCTTCTCACAGACAGTCCATAGTTTTTACTCTTTTGGCATTAAGCTCAAACTCAAAGTGACAATAGCAGAAAAGAACTTATCAGGGAGAAAACAGAGCACCCAGCAACCCAGCCAGGCCTCAGCCCCTGGTACTTGTGTGATGAGGACCCTCTCCCCAAAACACATCCTGGGGAAGGCTCCCAACACACTTAGAGTTCAGGGCTACTAATCTAATTTCTTTACAGACTGGTAATTTGTGACTCACAGGCAGGTGTCTATTTTTAGGGATGGCTTCAGCAAGCTCCAAATGGAAGTGCAACAGACTGTGGCCTCCAGCCACTCTTACAGCCCAGCCCAGCTCCTGACACGAGTCGTCTCCAAGCTTTGGTCAGTGCAAATCGGGCACAAACTGTTACTGTGCAGTATTGTGATTGTGTGCTTTAAACGGCGGGTCCTGCATCACGCAGGTTATTTTGAATTATAGAAGAAATGCCTTGGGTTTGCATTGTTTTTCTTCTCCCTGCCTGCTCAAACACAAGTTGGGAGCCTTTTCCAAACCACTCCGTCACCATGCAGTGTCTTCCAGCACGAACTGTCTGATATGCTCTGAGTCAGCTACATCCGAGGAGCCACAGCTGGCCTGGAGCTAAGCCAAAGACTTTTCTCTTCAGTTTTGTTGCACAATGTGATTGAAATACCCAGTCCCATCTAATTTGTTTCCTTCTTGGGTTTAAGGAAATTGTATTTCATTTAGCTAGGTCTCAAGTTAGGGAAACATCACAAGGTCAGTGTCCAAAACCAATTCAGACAGCAATACAAATAAACATCGATTGGAAAAAGAGACACAGTCGGGGGAAAAAAAAAAAAAAACCAACAAACTTTTGTGACTAGACTATCGCTTTCATTAGCATCATCCTCTGGAATTTAAGTTTCATCTGTTTCTATGAAAAATATGAACAAGCAATGTACAACCAAGGAATGAATTCTTACTTGACTGTGTGTCCTGGCTTTGGCTGGGGTTAAACCACAACACTGTGTAACCTTTTCCATCTTGTAAATTTGTCAAGACAGACTTTTGGGTTAATAAAAAAAAAAAAAAGATTTTTTTTGGAGTGCCACTGAATCACTAAAATTCCTTAAGGTAAAGATTGCAAAGATATTTGGAAGTCAGCTGTGGCAGAGACTGCATTAAGAAGCAACCCAATATAAATTATTTTCACTTCATCCTGACAGACAACACTTCTTTGCAAAAGCTGGCATATTTCAATAATTTCTATTTTACAACTTTAAAAAGCTCTAGTGTGGTCTAAAAATGAAATTTGATTATCCACTGACATGGAATTTTGAAAATAAATCAACTCTACTCAAGAGATAATGAAATATTAAGATGTTAAAATTAATTTTCTCTTTAGCTCAAATTTTGAGGAAAAACGATTTTCTTAAAGCATGCATGTATACTTTTCTAGTATTCTATTAATATTCTAGCAATGACTTGCATTTTGGCAGACAATATAGAAATTATTTTCAGTGGCAAATTATATTAGAAAGGGGGAAACTATGATGTGATTCTGATAATGGAACAAAAAACTGACATAGTTTTAAATGGGTTATGTGCTTACAAACATCCCTGAAATGACACCCAAAACAAACAAAAGGTCTGGCTGTGCCACACACATGCACTAAGGGATAAATGCACTTCTCCCAAGTGGTGGAAAATCATGTCCACCTAAAAATAAGGCAAAGAAACATCAGCTTGCTGCCATCACACCTGGCAGCCCATACATAGCCCAGACAAAGGCTGGAGGAGACCGGGCTGCACAACGTCAGTGTTTCTCAAGATTTTCAGGAGTGTTTTTTGGCTCCTTGGTCTTGCCCAGTCCACAGCTGCTCCATGCCCTGGTGGGGGGGAGCAGATTATGGACTCACACTCGGGGACCCAGAGGTGCTGCCCACCAAAGGCACTGTGCACACTGTCCCTGTCCAACATCCCAGGACTTGGCACAGCTCCTCTGCTCCCCTGCAGAGGACCTAAATTACCACCACCTAAATTACCTCTTTGTTGTATTTTATGCCCCTTTTCAAGATGCCCTTTGGACACTGTTAATCAATGGACTGATTTTTTTTCCCTAAAAACTGATGTGATGAGGATGGCACTACCAGGGAGAGGTGCTCTGATGGCACTGAACTCAACTAGCACCCTCTGTAAAACTCTACTGATGCACGATGAAGGGCACCACTGGAGCACATTTTCCTCACCTTTAACAACCCTGTGATGACCCATGTGGAGTTGCTGAGAGCCACTGTGACTTTGTGAAGGCTTCAGAACACCTTTTGTCACAAACCAGGTGACAGCCCAAGCTGGTACAACACAGAGGCTTCCTGCCTATCCCGTTCTTCCTCTGCTACCTGACTTGGAAGCTCTCATGTTGGCTGCCCTCAGAGAAGCAGGCACAATCCTCTTTCTCCAAGGCTACAACCACACCCCAATTCCATCCAAGACAGACCTTCCACCAGTGAGCAGAAAGCGAAGAAGGGCTAACAGAAATCATCTTACCAGCAGTTTCAAAATCCAGCAGATTCCACACCAGGGTGGAGAACTAGTTTCAGTCTGACTGATCCTCTTATTTATTTGTTTAAGGGCTACCTCAGCAGCAAGCAGAAAAGAATTCCATTCCCATGTAGTAGTGTGCTGCCAAGTTCCTCTGACTTGCAGCAAGACTCACCAATGTTTCCTGGTTCCCTCCATCCCCAAATACTAGCAAGAAGCCTGTTCTATACCTCACAGCAAACAGCAAGATCTTTCATACCTCAAAGGAATAATTTGACTATGGGAAGCAAGTTTGCCTTTTCATTGAAAATTCTACTTTGAGCATAGCCAACTGAACGCATTTCCACATAAACTGGCAATAAGTGGAGAGGAGGAACTTGCAAAAAGAAGTGCCAATTTGCCTGTGCCCGAATCAAAGCAGCTGCTATCTGCAAGCATTAGGGCAGCAGCATGTGCAGAAGCACATTATTCAAATGGAGTTCCTATTGCAAAAATAAAAGCTTACACATGGTGAAAATGAGGTATAAAATCTTACTTTCTCTTCCTCATTAGCACAGTGGGACAGTAATATCAGAGGTGTTAACTGGCAGGTGTGTTCACAGAGAATCGCTCTCTCCTGTTGTACAGTGCAGCAGAGAACAGAAATCGGGTTTAAAAGAGAACATGCACCAGGTCTCCTTTCACCCAGGTTGGGCCCTATGGCCATAATGTATTACTGTGGATAATACACATTGTTCAATAGCTCTGTATAACCTTTTTGCATGGATTTTAACTCTTGCAGAGGTATGATATGATTTCTAGAGGTCAAGTCTTCAGAACAAGAGGCAGGGCAGAGAAGCACCATGTTCAGTGTAGGCAGTAGCGGTCAGCACCCACATGCAGCAGCCCTGGCTCACGCTCCCAGGGCTCCCTAACATGCTCACATCCCCAGGCTGCACTGAAAGCATGTGTGGGTGCTGCCAGACCTTTGCATCCCAACAGCAGAAATAAGGCAAGAAACAGTTTTTAAGAGGCTCCCAGAGACACCTCCAGGATTGGAGGCATTTAAAACCTTCACATGCAAAGGCTCCAACAGATCTAGGAGGATCCACTGCAATCAATGGAGATGACCACAGGGATCTCATTGCTCACAGTAACCTGTCTCAAGGGCTGACCCATTTGTTTCTCTCTGGATGAATAACTTTGCAGACAGCTCATCTAACACAAATCCATCTTGTTTATGCATACAAGTCTAGAACTGACTAATTTATAAAAATAGCAAGAAATTAACAAGTTCAGTGATGAGCCTCAGAAATAATCAACTACACCAACTGCAGCTTTTCCTTTGTCACTCATTTGTGGCTAAGATGTGATTACTACCATTAGTAAAAAACAACCTTGTAGATGTTGCCATGCCCAAGCTAATTTCAAACTATTTTCTTTATAATGAAACCCTTTTCATTGTTTGCTTTTTTCTCAAAACTTTTCTTTTTCCTTTATACAGGCAATAAGCTACAATATTCTTTGAATGAATCAAAGGATATTGCTCCTATAACCTATGTGTGCTAGAATGCTTCACCTAAGAGTCCTTTTGCTGTTTGGGGTTTTTTTGTTATTGCAGAGCAGTGCCATGAACCACATCTTGAGATAGTATAAAGGAAATTGTTGCCAAACCGGCAAGCCCTTACATCAGCACTAGAACAGAATCTGATTCTAAAGTTTTAAAGAAAATTCATGCATACAGGAGACACTGTAGTGGATTTCTACATGCCAGTACTGGTCTGATTTGATGCAGCAGGATGCTGTCACCCACTGTCAGCCAACTCCTGCCCTGGCTGAGATCAATAACTGCCCTCAACAGGAACTGAACTGGACTCTTTGCTCTCTCCGTCACATTTTGGCTGAATGAAGAATGTTTTCAATCAGGGTGGGATGGGAAAAATTAAGAGCCTTTTAGGAATGGCATATCCTGAGCTTCCAGAAGCTGTCTAGGTCAGCCCAGAGTCTAGCCGGACGGTGCACTCATCCCCAGTATTTACACTGACAGTGGAAACACGCCTGGAACAGCTGCAAACAATTACATCTCTGAGCCTCTCACAGTGAGGCCCTGTAATGCAGGATACTGCCATTCACACTGCACACTGCAGCACCTACTGCTCACTTCCCTAGGACGACATCCATGTTAAACTTATTTCATTATGGCTAATTGGCACCCAACTGAATTCATTTAAAAGGTGTGCTTTGCAATAACTGTCACCTGAAAGCTTTGCTTACCACGAGGAAACATCTGTCTTCTCTGCAGTGGGTTGAATGTAAAGGTTTTCTGTTTCCACATTATACATGTACACCAGCAAGCACCAGAGCAGAGTAAAACAAGGGTTCAAAACTGTAGTGTGCTCTGCTATTGACCAAGCCGTGAGTACCATCTCCAAGGCCTCCCACTCCTGTCCATATTTTTTCCCACCACCCCCATCCATCCAAAAGCAGTGTCTAAGCCAGCGTCTACTTTCACTACAGCATTTGTGCAAACCAAAACTCCAGGCTCAAGTCATACCCACACACTGAGTCCTCTGCCTCCTTCGTTATTCCTGCCTTGGCTCTGCTCCCACAAAACCTAGACCTGCATTACCAACCCAGAGCCTCTCACTTGCTCTCAGCACAGTCTGGCTGTGAATGCCAAGACTTGCTCCTGCCCTGGGATAGGAAGCTCACACCTTGCCACTGTGCTCACAAGTGGAGTTTCAGGGTTAGCAACAATCACTTCTCACAACGACACTACTCTGAAAGAGCCACTACACATCACATCATTGAGGCATCTCTGGAGTAAAACCTACTAAGAGCCAGGCCTAGCATCAATCTGTGATCACTACCTCCCTCCTCTAGTGCTTTAGCTCTGCAAGGCAAGGAAAATATTGTTATTAATTCCCTCAGCATGAGTGGATCCTGGACTGACATGGAAAGGATTGCTATCACCTTAAAGTAATCCTGGCCCAGGGAGAGTACAGAGAAATGATTTAGGAACAGAAATATTAAGAGGAAAAGAGAAACCAGCAACCCGGCTGGTGTGACAGAAGGCATCAAATGCCAAGTCTCTTCATATTTACAGACTCATGCAGCTCATGGGCTTAACCAAATGCTTCAGTGAGAGAAAAAAGGAATAAATAATTAAGTCATCAACCTATAATCCTTGAGACTAATGGAAAGAATGATTGGACCGTAACAGCCAAACCAGACTCTAGTCTCTTTGGCCTTACTTTAGGATCTTTCCTTCCTTTTCTCACATATAGACTTTTTAACTAACATTTTAGATCTAAATTCTCTCACACAAAGAAAGCTTGAAACACAAGCAGAAAAAAAAGACATGGAGTTGGACAGTACAACAGCCCTGGACTTTGGCTGAGCCAGCAATCAAGCAGCCTACATTTTGCTGTGTTCCTTGATGGGCTGTGAATAGACACTCATACAAGTCTTATTCTTTGTCCTTCCTGATACAGCCTTGAATAATGAAAAGAGAAACAGCATATAAAACATCTCTGGCTACTCTGACGGCTGAATTGAAAAGTTTTCCTCCAAGGAATTTGATAATTGAAAAAGCAGATTAGAAAAAAGTGGCAAGAAATATGATTGTAATCTCTCTGAGACTAGAAAATGTATTACATTGACTAATAAGCAACAGGAAGAAACTTTACATTTCCATTTACACTTGCATTTCCAGTTATACAGTTACAGAAGAAATTATTAGGAGATCATTTTATTTGCGGACTCTCAATGGAGAAGACAGAAAACAGAAGAATGTATTGTTTGAACATGAGGATAAAATACAGACAACGGCAGAAGGAAGATACCAAGATCACAGCTCACTGTCCTATACCACTGGATAGGAATCTGCTGTAAATTGTTACTCCCCTTTGAGGACATTTTGTGAGGTTACCAGCAGACCTGCACGTTTGGTGAACCAGCAAAGAGCAAGAGAGCTGTGTAACACTCAGGTCACACCTGCTGGAGGCAGCCTTTGGCCCTAAGTTTTCTGAACTGTCCCCCTGAGTCTTTTGCAAGGACCTGGACCACTGCTCAAAACTATCCAAATTTCCCCTTAAACACACCAAAATATCCCTGTAACAACAAGTAGCAAGTGCCCCAGCAAAGCAAAGTTCATTCTGGTACTAAAATAGCAAAATACAAAACCACAAAATCCAACAAAAACACTCATTTAGCTGAGGAAAAATACTGTCATGAGTGCTTGGGAGTCTGAGTCGCCTTCAGGGCTTATTGGAGCTACAGCTGCTCCCAGTGAATTATCCACCACCAAACTGCAGTGGAAGCAGTGTGAACCTCACAGTAGAGGGTCAGCAGTGCACAGTGTGATGCTGAGGTGAAGTCATGGACTGGATCCTTACAGCCCAGCTTGCGTGTTCAGTGTGAATTCCTTACATGAATTACATGGCACATTTCCCTAAGCCTGGCAGGAGAAGGGGAAAAAGCAAAAAGATAGCCTATTTTTTAAAAGATGTATTACTTTCATGCAACGGACTGAAAAGAATAAATGTCAGGGTTTCACATATCTGCAAAGTGAAAGCTGGTTTCTAGACTACCTGTTTGAATCAAAACAAGTACCTTGTTTCAGTATTAGTGGAAAGGGTGACTGATCTGTCACTCAGGATATTATTGTGGCATTTTACTATTGATAATGGATTTTACATGCCAGTGCTGGACTGTTCAGGTCCTGCTGCTCGTGAGGGTTGGGCCTGTGGATGATTTAAGTAGGAGACTGCTGAGTCTTGATCATTGCCAGCCATTACTTGCCAAAATAAATGGCAGCAAGATCAATATTGCTTGACTTGACACTCATAAGCTATGTTCAGGCTGTAGTGTGTTGTTTAGGCTTTGCATTAAGGATAGAAAAATACAAACAGGTAGAAGTAAAGAGACCATGGCCTTTCAAGGCACCACAAGCCAGGAGGCAAGACAGATGACACTGTCAGTATCTTGGACGACAGGTTTGGACTTTAGAACTTTTTTGACTGCTTGCAGAAGCGCTCTGAGAGGGGGGAAAATTCAATACAGAAAATTGAAAGATGCTTCTGTCAGGCAGGAAGAGTCAGGATCACAGCTAAGGGAGGAAAATAACTTGTCCAGGCAGCAGCTGTGCAGAGAAGAACCTGGAGATGGACAGGTCACCAGGGAAACCAGGAGTCAGTTGCACCATGGTGCTGCAGAGTCAAACACAGCACTGGCATGAATAGACTGAGCTAGAAGCCTCCACTGCTCGTGAAGTCACACACCCAGTGCACATAGCCCTGCTCCCAGGTCCCACCTTCCTCATGCCTGTTTCCAGGGCTGGGGACTGCACCTGACAAAATATGAGAACAACTGCAAACCATACCGGGAACAAGAAAAATGTTGGTACTGTTTTCTGGCCTTTAAATCAAGAAACAGAGGGAAAAATATGAGATTATTTCATCCAAAGAAATGAACACCGGAGAAGTCAAGAAAACAGTTATGGATATGTCAAGTCTGTGTCTTGGAGGAAAGAAATATCTACCTTCTAATGTCCATAATATACAGAAGAGTATAGGAAGTGATGAGTTTATTGCATTGTTGAGAAGATGTGGTTCAGGCACGAGATAAACCCTCTTAATGGTGAAGGGGGAGAAGAACAGCTGGAATTGGGAAAATGTCAAGTTTCCAGCATCCAGAAACACTTAGGAAAACATCCTTCAGAAATGAGAGAGAGTACTGAGCCTGTCTTTGGCCAGGAGATTTTGAGGTCTGCCTAGCTCCACAACAACACGGGAATGATCTTTGTGACCTTTGGTGAGCCATGCCACTCTGGATTGTAACACCCACAGAAAATAGGGAATCAGCTGGAACACTGCAAACAAACAGTTCCAGCATATAGTAAGAACACTAAACTTTCTTTTATTAGGAGAATAATATATAGAACAAGGACATAATTTAAACCCAAGGAAAGGAAATAGTGCCTTTTCTGGCGAAAGGAACATTTACCATGCCTGCATGGTAACTATACAACTTATTACAGCAAGTTGTCATCTAAATCCATCCTAGGTAATAGTAAGCTGGAGTAGCTTGTTTAGCAGTCACAACAGCTTATCTCCTACAAGAACAGGGTAATCATGGAGTGACATGCAGTAGCTGGAAACACAGAGCATGACTTGTCCAGCCCTAAGACAGATGGGGGATGTGCTCATCCCCTCCCCACGAACACAGGCAATTAACAGAGACCGGACACCTATAACTAGAGAGAAACTTTAAAAAGTATCTTCTGTCAAGAGATTAAACTTTCTTCTAAAAAATATTTTCTAGGCATAATTAAAATGTACAAATATTACTTTTTAAAAAGTTGCCGCATCACAGCTAGATATGTAAATAAAATGCCACTTGCCTTATACTGACACAAGAACAAAGCACAAAACTACCCACAAACCCACAAAAAGTGGGAAGCCATCTGCTGTCTGAGAAAGAAAGAGACAGTTCATTTTAGAATTATTTTTTACTGGCATGCAAATCACTTGGGACTTTTTCGGATCTTGGCCTTAAAATCCCTCCTTCCACTTCTGGTAGGATATGTGTACACTAAGAACACAACACAACTGAGACTCAACACCAGCACTAGCCCCAGGAGATACCTCTTGGCTCTCAGAACAGCCTTTTCTCTACCTACCTGCCCAGCATGTACAAGAGAGAGGCATTCCCACCATAGACTTTTGCAGAAGCACAAGGTTTCCACTTTGGTTTTGATCTAAAGGTGTTTACACCTTTCCCACGCAGTCCACTTTGATGTTTTTTAAATATACTCTGAGCTTGCACTTGCCAAAAGAATAAACATAGCCTTGTTTTCATTCATATTTTAGTTATGAAGTACTTAGTTCAGAATCATTTGCATAATGATTTAGCAAGAGGTAAATGTCAGTAACAAAAAAAACCTGAACATGTTAAATGCACGTATTATTATCTTGCACAGAGAAACTTACCTTAGTAAAATTCTGTGTTATGTTGAACAAAACAGAGCTGAATCACAACCTCTTACAGTGTTATCTTTTACACAGTCATGTTCCCTAAACAGTTTGTTTATCTACAGTACGAGCTCTGAGAAAGCCAGAAATCTCTGAATTACTATTCTGCAGTCATCTGGGCTGGATGTAGGACAGCAAGTTACACTGGTGATTGACAGCAGTCAATACACCTGGACCCACTGCTGTGCATCAGGTTTAGTGACCACCTGGCCCTCGATGTTACACTCGTGCCTCTCCTTACACGGGCAGCCTGTTACATGCTCTGCAGACTAGAGTATCCTTCAGGTAGGAAGAAGTTACTTAGAGAGTGCCACAAGACATTGATATCCATGGCACCTGGCCACTTTGTGTCACTAGAGAGATACAGATTTTTGTTTAAAAAAAAAAAAAAGCCATCTCAAGTGTATCACCAAGACAGTGAGGCGTAACCAGCAGCAGTGGGCACGCCTGGTCCACTGGTTTTGTAAATTCCATTTGGCCCTTCAGAAATGGTTCTGTCTGCAGTATGCATGGTCTTAGCTTTAACCCTTTTCTAAAAAAGTACAAATGCCTTGTATTTGAGAAATGAAAAAGGACTAACATAACAAAGCTGTGTTAATATTAGAAGGAGTTGTGCATCAGTGGCTCATATTCAATGGATATCGGCATTATGTTCACTGGTGCTAGGATACCATGGTGATGGGCCCTGAAGAATTACCAAAAATAGATTAAATGCATGTGGCAAGTGATAATAAGCACAAAATGTTTTCCATACAGTAAAAATGCTGCAGGAAAGCAGAATAACACATTCTATAAATCAGCTTAAAGAATCAACAACTTCCAGGCAGAATACTTGGGTAACTGAATGCGTAGTCAGAGCTGAACTCCTAAGCCCAAAATTGCCAAGAAACCAAATTTGGCAATAGTGTCTGCACCTAAAGAAATTCAGACCAAGGAGACTGGCACAGAATCTGCTGTTGCTAGCAAAAATGCATGAAAGGAGCTGAGAGGTTTGTATTTAAAGTAAGAGACATTAATCACTGGGTAACACCTACCACAGTGAGTGTGTCTTCCCAAGCTGTTGGAGTCTCATCCCTTTTTGGATTGAGTCAATCAAAATATTAAAAATGTCATTCTTTGAAGCTGTTCTGAGCCAGGCTGCTTGTTCGCTGCTGCATAAAACAAATCTCTCGAAAGCGTCTCACTGAAGCTGCCCACTGATTCAGCAGGGTGCTCGTACACAGAATTACAGACACGTGCGAGCACCAGAGGCTCCTGTGTGGGAATGGCAGGAGAAGCGCACCCCACGTTCCCCTGAACAAGCGCCACGCTGCATTAGCACAAAGCGCGTGACACCGAGGGGACACAAAATGTCTGCAATGGCATCCCTGCTCGCTCACAACTGCCAGCAGCACTTGGCTCAAACCATCCCTGATGGAGAAACATGCACAGCAAAGCCATTTGTTTATGAAAACAACAGCTACCTAAAGCCAGTTTGAAAATTCATTAACTGGGATGATTTACCAAGGCAACTCACTGTATATAGACACGTATATAAATATTTAGGTTGCTGCTTCAGATGTTAAGCAACCATCAACCCTAAGTGACAAGAGTGTCTGAAGCAAAATTTCTCTATGCTTTAGAGCTTGAGACAACTCCCATCAAAGGGTGGGTCACCAGAAGCAGGTACCAGAAAGCAACGGGGAAGTAATATCCCACTGCATAGCAACATACCAGAGGCACTCAGAGGAAAGCATGCAGAGCATGCTGGAGGAAAAGGGACCAAATGCAAGCATTTGGGGAAGAACATATCCCAGATTTCCATGGCTTTGGAACACTGGTGTCACTGGAGTCAATGCAAAACACTCAGTGCCCATCAGCCAGAGAAGCTCTTCCAAGTGAGACAACAGCAGCAGAGTCCTCTTGAGGCTGGTAGGATTTCTCATCATGCAGGAGCGACGGAGATATCTAATTGCAAAGTCTGTTACTAGGTGACACACCAAGTCCTGACAAACTATACTGGGTGGTACTTTGATATATCAGTCTATGCAGCAAACTGCGCAAAAAAAATCCACCTTCACCAACTCCACGCTCTGCTTCCTTGGATGGCTGAGAAACTGGGCCCCCAAAACACATATGCCAAGAGAAATCATCTTAAAACCAGAATGTCAAGGATCCAAAACCTTATGGCCCTCTGTCTTTTCTGTAGAAAGTGAAGAAACAACATGAAAACTGCTAAGATACAATCATAAAATTGTTTAGGTTGGAAAATACTTTAAGACCACTGAGTCAAGCCATTACCCCAACACTGCCAAGCCCACCAAATGTCCCTAAGCACCACATCTACACATCTTTTAAATACCTTCAGGGATGGTGACTCCATCACTTCTCATCAGTGGGTAGCCTGTTCTAGTGCTTGGGAAGAAATTTTTTCTAATACCCAATCTAAACCCCTCCTGGTGCAACTTGAGGCCATTTCCTCTTGAGCTGCTTGTCTGTTACTAGGGAGAAGAGACTCTGTCTCACACACACCCCCCTCAGCTACACCCTCCTTACAGGTATTTGTAGAGAGCCATAAAGTCCCCCAAGCCTCCTTTTCTCCAGGCTAAAGCCCCCAGCCCCCTCAGTCACTCCCCATCACACCTGTGCTCCAGGCCCTTCACCAGCTCCCTTGCTCTTCTCTAGACAAACTCAATGTCTTTCCTGTAGTGAGGGGCCCAGAACTGAACACAGGATTCGAGGTGTCTCACCAGTGCTGTGTACAGGGGGACAATCACTGCCCTGGTCCTGCTGGTCACATATTTCTGGTACAGGCCAAGATGCCATTGGCCTTTTTAGCCACCTGGCCACATGCTGGCTCATGTTGAGCCACTCAACCAGCACCCTCAGGTCCTTTTCCTTTTGGACACTTTTCAGCCACTCTTCCCCCAGCCTGTAACACTGCACGGGACTGCTCTGACCCTAGGGCAGGACCCAGTACTTCACCTTGTTAAGCCTCACACAGTTGGCCCCAGCCCATCAACCCAGTCTGTTCAGATACCTCTGAAGAGCCTTTCTACCCTCAAGCAAATCAACATTGCCATCCAGCGTGGTGTCACCTGCAAACTGACTGAGAGTGTGCTTGATCCCCTCATCCAGATCACCAAAATTATTTCCACCTCCTGCTGGTGAACAGGACAAGAGACTGAAAGATGTGTAGCAAAAACAAAACCCCAAATCCCAAAATCCAGGGAATAGTTTAGGAAAATAATTTCTCCCAGTAAAAAAGATGGTTCATATATGTTTTTGGAGCATGAAAATATTGAAAGTATAAGCATCTCCAATCTCATCGCAAGACAGTCTTTTGCTTAAGTACTTCAGCTCTTAGCAAGAAGAAACAGTTTTATTTGCTTTTGAAGCAATTTAAAACCAAAAGTTGATGGGGATAATGCAGCAAAGCTTCTGTATGGTTTATGGATCCCACTTGGTTCTGAGGACACAGTGTCTCTCTCACCAGCTTTCAGACCTCAAAGCAAGCAGGTAAGAGGAACAATATCAGTGTGAGATCTTAGACCTTGTGACCAGAGAGCTGCTGAGCTTGGGCTGGCTTCAGCAAGGCTCAAAGAACTCCTACAACAGCAAAGACCCACTGTGATAGTGGCCTTAATGGGGAATGAGTGCAGTCTGGATACCTTTGAACCTGGGCCATGTTATAGAAATACTTGTGACTTCTTAAACCAGCTTCACAGTCCCTTAATGGCACAGGAATAGAATGATGAAGGCAGGATCTATAGCAACAAGAAAAATTATACCAGAAATACATGTGCTGTATTAAAGATAAGTAATGAGCAAAGGGGTAGATTTGAGTTTACTGTTCACCTCCATCTTGGCTATAACAAAAACCACAGTATAAAGTACAAAATATTAACTATTAGTTGATGTGGCACTCATGAGACTTCTTTTGTGCCTGCCTGTACCTTTGTGTGCTGCCATACTATAGGTCTGTTGACAGAATCAACGTTTTTGTAGTACATCAAGTACAATGTCCAGTGCAAGCACCCAGCACGCTGTGAGAGAATCATCCTCAGAGCAACCGATGGGGCCATTCCAACTGACCAGAAGTCATGGAAAGGCATCGGACAGATGGTGACACCGAGCTACAGAAACACACAGACACCTTTAGATAAGATCCAAACGGGATGTCAGACTTTGCTTTATAATTCCACAGTGCTTGGGCTAATAGGTTCCACATAGCCTTCCCTTATCACAAAATACTGCTCTGCAATGACAGGACTTGATTTCACTTTCTCATAACCTTCAGGAACATAAGATTGCACATGCAAATCATGGTATTCAACATGAAAATTAAATCTGCAGACAGTAACACAAGGAGATTTTTTGACGTCAGCGTGATACTACCAACTCACACTACTGAAAAACTTATCACACCTAAAATTTCGGGCTATGTAGAAGAGAGTTGCAGTAGAGAATTTAGATGACTAAATTGGCTGTTATTTATCAGTCAGACCTGATATGCTCCCTTTCAATATCTGGTACCTCCTGAGAGTTCTCTAGGACTCTCCCTTGACTGGTCTCTCTGCACATAGATTTGAGAGGCTTCAGGGTGTTGATAAATTGATTCCTTATTGGAGGGAAACTGAACGCTGACAGGACTTGGTTTTGACGAAGTAACTGAAAAAAACGAGCTATCAAGCCAGGGGCTTGAAAGGGAAACCCTCCTACCAACTTCCCAGTAGCAGCTTCTCTCTGTTGTACAGAGCAACTTAACCAAGACCTAAACTTTCAGACAGTTTCTGTTCCTTCTAGCATTCCAGATCCCTCAACATTTGTAGATCCAAAAGTAAGGAGCCATCTGAGGCAGAGCTAATGTATGTCCAAGCAGGAGACAAAACGTCGGCTGAAACGAGCACGAACTTCGCATCCGGGCGAGGAGAGCCGCACTCCGGGCAGGGTGGGCGTTGCTCCGGAGGACGCAGGGCCGCCGAGGCTGCCGAGGCCGGGAAGGAGGGAGGGGGGGAGGGAGGGAGC
>VZRZ01007719.1:50125-125007 GCA_013398175.1 Climacteris rufus
GATGCTCGGCTGGAAGGTGCCCGCGGCCGGGCAGGTGCGCTCACAGCTCCGGGAGAGAGCCCGGTGGAAATCCTCGTCATGGGAAAAGGGAAGTCGGAGAAACGCCTTGACTTTAAAAAAAAAATACACAAGCATCTTTCGGGGCTTTAAAGGGCTGAATTCTCATAGGAAATTGTATTTTAGAAAAAGTAAAAAAAAAAAGTAAACATTGAAGACGTGTAGGACAAGACAACAAAAAAGCAATTTTCAAAGCACAGTTGTTCACCATGTGTTTACATGTAGCCTGGAGACACTGAAATCAGCTTCAAACAATTCTTTTGCCTAACACACACTCCTTCTAGAGGAGAGCTGCTGGCCAGCTCTGCCTGCCCACAGCCTCTCCCTTCAGCCACGAGGATTCAGAGAAGGCAGCTCAAATGGCCACCGCAGCTCAGGGACATCAGATCCCAAACAGCACTCCTATGGATGTGAACATCCATATGCAGACAAGGGAGATGCCACAAAACTAAAGTCCCATTGTAGAATTTATGAAAGATTCACCTTTTCTATTGGGTTGGCCTCTTCACTTTCAAATAAAGCAAATTCAACTAGTTTATATTTCATAGTCCTGAAAAGCATCCCTCATCCATCACCCAAATAATTACTCTAGACTTCCCTTGAGCACAGCTAAAAAACAATTTAAGAGTCCTGCAAGCCAAAGAGAAGTCTGGTCCCTGTGTACTGATATCACTTGTTCTAATATTTTCACATGAAAAGCAGTTTATTCAGCTTTGCTGTCTATTTTGCCATTAGACCTTCTCCTGCATGTAGGTCACAAAGGCAAGACTACATCTCATATTGGCAAATACTGCAGAGCTAATCTGAAGGCCAATTTCAGTACCCTGTGATAATTCTTTCTACGTTTTTTCCAACAAACATCCTCAGATCACAGCCTAAACAAAACATTGTGATGCTTCCAAGTAATTTTGGCCTGAAACATATTGCTGATGTGATGTCCAGAGACGAGTCAGTTTTACAATTCCATTTAAAAAAAAACCAAGGTCAGTTCTGTCCCCAAAACAGAACTTGCAAGACAAAAATTATGCAATTATGTTGAATGTTCCCCAAGGCAAACGTCAGCACCTGCAGTCTCACCTTCTGATTCTCCAGACCAAGACATAAATGACCTAGGCTGTTCTAGATTAGGCATAGTGCAAGAGTTTTGTTGAGGAGAACCAGTACCTTTACCAAATTATATATGTCCCACTGGAAAAGTGGAGGACTGTGTCAGTGGACTTTCCCCTCAAATTTTTGGTCTGATACACATTTTTAACTCATTGCTTACATGAGCATGAGGGATCTCAGAGGCTGAAAGAGCATGGTCAACCTGACAGCTATCAGTAGATTCAAACACCCTGAGCTCCAGTTTGGCCTCAGCTTTACAACTCATCTACCAGGGTAGAACTTGGGGTCTCTGCGAGTAACAGACAAGCTGCACATCTGAAATTGTTTCTGAGCTTCACATACCCTGACGAGATCACCTCAGAAACAATGGCCAACTTCACATACCAGCAGCTTCTCCTGAGTACAGATACTTCCCTAGCCTGTGGGCCTGCTGTGGTTAGACAGAAATTGAAAGGATCATGCAAAGCTAGAGGAAGCCTTGAGTAGACTACAATACTTTCCACTTAATTTTGGCCTCTGTCTGTTGTCAGTCTCCCAGAGTCACACCTCCTGAATACAGGCAAAAGAGCCATGATTATTACTCCAAGACTTCAGAAGCAAGATAAATTTTCCAGTAAAGATAGGCTCCCAATCCACATCCTACAGAAAATTCAGCAGAAAAGACACTACAGAACTCAAATTATGAAATAACTTTGCCAATCTAGAAGGTTGGCTCAGGACCATCACTTGCAAATTTAAAGGACTTCTTAAATGTGGAGGTTCCCAGGGTGCTGTTTAGAGGTGTAGGACTACAGTTCTCCAGAAGAGAAGGCACGGATTTGAGATTACTACAGAGTATTGGAAAGTCTGGGAGTTAAATTGTTATTAGTACATGGAGACTCTGGAGTCTTTTTCTTAACTCTGACAAATAGGTCATTTTGCTCTGCTGTCCAGACCAAAAGACTACCTAGGGTCAGAAGGCATAGACAGGACTACACATAGGCTTTTACCCCCTCAGTAGGGAGGGCTGAGGACTGTCTCTGGTGTCATGAAAAAGCTACCTCTGAGCCAGTGCTTATTCTGGGCCAGCCACCTCTAGACTGGAGGCTGCAGCAGCAGGAGGGTTTCAGTCCAAGCTCCAGGGAAGGTCTCAGGGCTTACTGACAATTGACAGGAATAAACATCAATTGCTGCTTCTTAGCCTTCAGGCGGGGAGATCTTGTGACAGCAAAGCCAGGGGGCAGAATTCAGACCATTTCCACTCAAGTGAGGCTTGCCATTGTCTTACTCCATTATCACTCATTATCCCCAAAGACAAAGACCAGGTTGCTCCCAATCTTCCAGCCAACTTTTATTCCAACCTTATTCATAGACTATATCCAGCCCAGACTATACAAAACTCAATTTCTGCTGGTAGCAGAGTTTCTCATAGCAGTGCAGGCTCAACAAGATAACTGCAGAGGAAGGGAGGATGTGAAGAGGTTTGATCTGGAGTAGAGGAGTACCACTGAGGGGAAAAAACCATCAGGGGAATGATCTCAGTATTTCCCAGGCATTATCAGCAGGCATAAACACTACCAGGAGGAATGAAAAGGAAAGTAAGATTTGGTCAAGGACACATATGAAGGGAAAACCTGATGGATAAGAGGACTGAAAGGAACAGAAAATGCAGGAGAACATTATTTAAAAAAAAAGAAAAAAGAAAAAAAAGGAGGGGTGCAAAAGGAAGGGCAAAAACCAGGACTATATCTGTCACTCGTCTCTCCCCACCCACTCTGAGAAGCTTCAAAAGAGATCTGGAAATAGAGAGGAAAAAAACGACAGTCAGATATTACTGTTCCAGCCACTGAGTCATGGCAGGAAACTACTGATACTGTAAACTAGTTCTGTAAGGTCAGAGACGATTTGAGTTTTGTCAAGGCTCACTCTAAAAGGAACAAATATTTAGTGGTGAAGACCTGTCCCTTTCACAATTCTTGGTGTTACCATAGAACCATTTCACTGAGCATGTTTGAAAAAGCTGCCTTTATTTTATCATTGCACACAAGTGCAGAGGTTTCTTCTCTTTTCCTGCATTTTTGATTTTTTTGTAACAGATGCTTATTAAGAAAGGGATGAGGAGAAAGTAGAAAAAACCATGAGTCTGGTGTTGTACTGGATGCTTGGTCTACTCCAAGTCTTACAATTGTTGTGCCACAGAGAAATCATTTTATTACTGTCTTCTTATCCTTTCTTCAATTAGTCACTGGCAGTTGTCAACATCTATGCGGCATTTTTAGACACAGTCCACATCAGTCCAGTACACATACAATGGGTGGAATTACTTCTACCAGAATGGCACAGCCATCCTAATTGCCACAGAAATACAACAAAGAAAAAAAGCTGGAACTTGCTGTTGTGCAGAGGCCTCAGCAGACTCCTCCCAGCCCTCTAGGAAAGCATCCTTACACTCCTTGCACTGCCCAGACATGTTTTGGTGTTTCTGATTACCCACCAAGAGTTGATCAGGTAGTGCATGATAGGACTCCCAGCTGCCAAAACAAAGGCACATGCTGGCCATCCAGGTAAATTACATTTTTCAATGGACAAGCCCATTTGGTGGTAGGATACCACCTTGCCCCAAAGTGCTGAAGAAAGACAAACAGCAGACAAGGGATTCAGAGATAACTGTCGAAGCAAAAATACAGTATGGGACATGGATCCTTGGGAAACTGTTATCTGTATTACTTGTTAATTAAAGTTTTTAATGACCCAGTCTTGCTTCTGTTGCCTAGGCATGCCCACCACAGCTTTGCAGCCTCCCATCACAGTGGACACAGCCAGGAGCTCTTGCCACTTCAGAGGTTAAGATGTACTGGGACTCTTGTGCATCTGCTACAGAAACCTCCTATGCAACTCACTAAGCAACTTTCCAACGCAGTCATATAAAGCTAATTGCTTCCATAAGTCCTGAGGATCTCTATCCAGCCCATCTGAGTCACTGTACCAAGCCTGAACCAGATCCAGTCGAGCACAGTTCAGCAGAAAAACGTGTTCTCAAGAACAGCCCAGCGGTGGTAATGCCTGCCAAACCAAGGAAGTCAGTCATACCAGGGAAAGACACTGGTGGCCCTGGAAACTTCTCCCGTTCTTCCTCCACCAAGAAAAGAAACCAAAACGGAACCTGCCATAGAAGGCAGGAGGCATTTAATCCAGTGATGCATGGAACAAGAGGAGGCAGGAAAGTTGCAGGGCAGCTTCCTGCACAATTTGCTAATAAACTGGGCAGTTATGGCTGGAGGCTATGCACCTCATGGTAGGCTACAGGCAAGCACAAACACAGGCAGCTGCTGGTGAGAGAAGCACTGAAGAGCCTTGCGTGTGGAATCCCTCCACCTTTTCCTGACAGTAGCTTTAAAGACTGATTAACAGCTTTGCTGTTTAAACAAATAAAATAATTTGTGACATTACGGGAACTAGCCAGATTCTATCTATGGTGCATCACCACAATACATAAAATGGCTGAACTGCAAAACATTCCTGTCAGAGATCACTGGCCAAAAAGAAAATCTATTCCCTTTTTGTCTGGGCTCACGGGTACTGATAAACTTGATGACATGATGACGATTTGCACCAGGGGAGCAATATTTGTCTCAGTTTCCACACCAAAAGCAGCCATGGAAAAGGGCAAAGAATATAATGACTCAGCATCATAGGGTGGAGACTAATTAGCAGCAGATCAGGAGCAGGCAGTGGTCTCTGGAAGAAGGTGCTTTCATGAACAGAGCACGATCTTACTCATCGCCTGTCTTGATCAACTGCAGAGGTTTCCATGAAACAAATGCTATGACTGCCTCACTGACACAAACTGAACAAAACACTTCGGAGTTTTTTTGTTTGTTTGTTTGAAAAGAGTAGCCTCTGTTTGGGACTTCCCCCATTCTTTTCTTCCAGCATCCAGTTAATACTGGCAGAGAGGACCCTCCCCCTCCACAAACCAAAATCTTACTGTAGCACAGGAGTGCATATCAGGCAGTGCTTCTCCATCAGCTCTCTCAGTTCACTGAGAACAGATAACAAAAATATTAATGAATATGAGGACAGCATCATCCTTTCACTCGATGAATGCAAATGCACTACAAGGTCTTTTCAGCAATTGCTTCTTTCAGGACATGCTATTCTCCTCTGTGACTTCAGGCAACCAGTGAACTCACAGCACCTGCCTTTTCACTGGTTCAAAACCACTACAGAAACATTTTATGTAGTTAGTTATCACATTACCCCATCAGCAGGGTGGATTTTATTCCTGCTTTAACAAACCCATCATCATTCTGGGTTTATCAAAAAGGTATACAGCGAATACACTGAAAGATAACTCTGGTCTTACAAATTATTTAGCTGTTTTTTCCTAGGAATATGTTGGAAATGCTGGAAAAACTAAACTTTTAATCTGGGTCTCCTAGTGCTCCTAACTATTCCTAATGAGACTTACTGGATTGCCTCCTATTAAGTTTTTTTTCTTCTGAAACATATATTGCTTACTTAAGGAAGCTTAAATGCTCAAAAGCCCAATAATTTATTTGTTTATTTTTAACTAAATCAGCAAGTACATTTTTCAGAAGCTGATGTATGTCCATTCATAGTGAGAAAGGCTTGGGCAATTAGCATTTATCTTTAGCTAAGCAGAGCTGATGGGAAGCACTGACTTTATGAATTTTAAAGTCTCCATTCCTCAAGCCAGTTGAGCTTGCCTAGAACTGCAGTAGGGCCAGTCAGGATGCCCTATGAACCAAGAGAATTTGGACTGTGTGCCAAGCACCCACCTCCCTCCTGGCCCAGGTGCCTCCAAGCAGCTCCCTGATCTCACATGGGCTGGAACATGGGAGGAACTCCCTCCCAAATAACAGATTGTCTAAGCACTCCTGCTTTAAAAAAATTACAATAAACATGGGCAAATGCACACCCTGTAAAATATTTTGAAAGGTTTTAACAATCACTTTGTTGTTTGGTGACCATGAGTTTGTCAAGCAAAGATGACAGACACCACCCACTCACTCCAGCTGAGGTCTGAACCAAGCCTTCAATACGACACAGGGAGAAGGCCCTCTGGCTCTCTCTTGGCTCTCTCTGGCCTGTCATTGCATTTCCCTAATGCAGCAGGAACTCTGGCATCCCAAAAATCCTCCTCTCCTAGGCAACAAGCTGATTGACTATCTCAATGACTGACATTTCTTTGGGTTTTTTTTCATTCATTCTCAACTCCATAACTGGCAGTTGCATCTACTAGGTTCTCTATTTCTGCAGCTTATGATTTTTTAAAGCAGACAAAAGGATTTAGGAACTTAAACCTCTCCACAGCAGTGCATGGGCAGATTTTTGCCAAAATCAGCCAGGCTAGGAAAGGCACAGTAAGCACTTGCACTGACACAACACAGCCTGGATGACACACCTGGGTGCTCACACAAGCTGAGAAGGTGTGTGGCAATCTGTAGCAGGATGAAAAGAGAGATGAGTGGGGACAGATCCCTTGATTTATTCTGGAAACACCACCCATGGTCAGTTAAACATATTTCCTGGGCAGCCTGGCTATGCATGGAGCAGGCCCACAGTTTTATGCTCCTGTGCAGCCTGGAAGGATGTGCAGCAATAGCACCTGTGAGCAGTGGTACAAGTGGAAGGCAGTGGTCCCATACGTAGGACATGCCCCACTGAGGCAGCTCTTGTCCCTCTCCTGAGAGGGCACAACTGGTGAGAAGTACCTAAGATGAGATGCCCATGCTGCATTGCCAGACCTGTGTCCTTAGAGAGGCCTGCCAGAATTTCACACCATGTCCAATGCTGTCAGATGACTGCACAAATGTCCCCACTGGTGGCCTCAGCCTCTTGCTTGGGGTACGAAATCTGCCAGCCTAACTCCTGAACATCACCTCAGATAGAGGAAGACACATTTCCCAGTCTCAAAGTCCATTCCATTCCTGTGACAGCTGCAGAAGTTACTATGGAGAAAACCAGTTCAATATGAGAAAGTACCGCAGTAAATCTCTCTCTACAGCTCATCATCAGAAACAAGGAGGGACACAGAAGGCCAGGCTGTTTTCTTGGGTCTTGCAGTAACCTCCCACAGCCCACCACTGCTGCAGCCCACACACCTCTGAACTGCTCACTGATCTTCTGCATGATAGCTCCAACCAATGGATACACTTGACTTACATATATACATTTCAGTTATGTATAAAAAGCCAAATTCATTACATATTAAAGCATGGCAGTTTTAACCTAACACTTCCAGGCGTTTCCCTACTTTTGCTGGCAAGACCACTGTATTTTCTCTTACTTGTGAGGAAGCTTTCCCAAATAGTATCACAGGAAAAAAAAAAAAAATGTACATCGTTCTCTGTAGGATGCCCAAATCACCACGCTTGCAGCGAGTGACGCAGTAGCTGGGGAGTAGCTGAGAGGATTGAGCCTGTGCCTGCTCAGTGGGAGGCATGAGGATCTCCTCACAAGGTGTCAGCAGATGGCTGGGTGCTGAAGGTATCTCCCTGGTGACACCCACGGGAAACAGCTGGCAGAAACCTAGGATGAGGGACAGTTGCCTCACAAGTTGTCCAACACAATTTAGCCACCTCTGGGTATCTACAAGGCCTTCACTGGGCTGAGACCATGGCACAGGACACTTGGGAGGCCACTGCTCCTCTGCAGCAATAGCTGGAGTTCAGGCACCACGTGTGCACCCCTCAAATGGCACTAGTCCTCTACATTTACACACCTGAATCATTCCTCCACAAAACAAACTAAAAACAACTGGAGAGCTGGTAACCACAACAACTCAAGTTATAGCTCTCTTCTCTGCACTGTTACAATTAGAGCTTAGGGTTCCGTATGTGAACATCATGATCTGATAACAATTATCAGAAAATACCCACCTAAAGGGCAGTGACACACCCTCCCTGCTCTGTTTACAAATGTCATGGTCATATGAGATAGTAGTCAAACACATCAGCAGACTAAAAATAAACCACAATAGGATATGTTGATAAATATTTATTTCAAAACAGTATAGCTTTTTACATGACTAATGTTAATGTGATTTCAGACTGAGAAGAAAACAACCAATGTTGATTGCATGCTAACTGTATTTGGAGGAGTGACACAGGTAACTAACTCCCATCAACCCTGGCATTTTATTCTATTAGAAAATGCGAGTAGGTAGATCAGTCAAAGCCATTAATGCTTTTAATACACCAGTGAGGACTAGTGCAGGATGCAACCAAGAGGCCACAGGTTTCATCTTGGAGTAGCGATTTGCATGCAAAAGGGTTCATGCCTCATGACTGTGTGCACTGGTTTCATGCACCAGCCAACAGAGCCTGTATCACAGACAGGTTAGAAAATGTCTGCCTGGACCTTTAAGACAATTTTATTCCCAGTTAGATCACCATCAAACCCTTTTCACAATAGCATCTGCCACTGAACTATTGCTAATTAGTCAGTCCCTGTTCAGCGAGGGAGGAAGGCGTGACAGCAAAGAAGAAATTATTTTTAAAAACGGCCCCAAAAGCCCCACGAAGGATTGCAGCACTTTATGACCTACACCATGCTTGTCACAGGGCAGGGAGAGAGAATCTGCATATCACTGCATGTTGCAATCACTGTGGAAATGTCTCTCTTTTCTTGCTTCCTCTCCACCCTTGTTTGAGAGTTAAGGTAAGATGGGAAAGCAGCTGCAGCTTCTAGGACATCCCATCCAGGGAGCCAGGACAGCACTGGCAATGCTCCTTCAGTGTGCTCTAAGCCTCAATTGCTTTAATATCTTCTCTGTAAGTAGCACTCCTCTAACTGTTGTGAGCAGCATAAGGAAAATTCATGGAAAATCTTGAACAGTTTGGATGTGTTGCAATAGGGATCACACAACAGACAATGCAGTCAAGGGATTTACTGAGGCAAATGGTTCTACTATGCTAGGGGAGAGAGAGAAGAATTGGGAAAAGCATCTTGACTTGGGGAGAAGGATCCATAGCTCTATGAAAGTCTATGGAATGACTATTCTAACACTGAAAGTTTCCATTCTGCACACCACAATCCTGGCTTTTCCAGGGATAAGCTTAACAGGCTGAAAGGTTCACAGGGAGAAACACAGGAGTCCCAGGAGTGTGAGTCTTCATTTAGCTCTCTGATCTCACAGGTATGTCTGGACAGGTAGAGCCTGACCACCTAAGCACAAGAGCAGCTTTATTGGAATTCCTTGACCATTATTCTCCCAAAAATATGGAGAAGGAAAGGGGATTCACAGTTGGGTATTTCTGCAGTTCCTTGGTGAGGACAGAAGCATATGAGGTTTGGAGAGAGTTCCTTGAAAAGAGAAAGTGGTATGCTTCAAATGAGACACCGACCTTCCTTAGGGTGATGTACTGGCAATATCTGACAATAATGGGCTGCTCTGATGGTTCCTTGAAGACAGGAAAGCCTTGGGAGTGAACAGCAGATTCTCCACCTCCTCTCTTCTACCTCTTTCCAAACAAAGCAGGGTTCACAGCACTGGAGAGAACTGCTGTTTTGTAGCAATAGCCCACTATGGTAGCCTCATCTATGTGAGTATCCTTAGAGCACGATGTAGGCTCTGTGCCCACTAGAGCATCTGCCCACTCCTGATTCCACAAGGGCCTCCATAGAAACACTGAGCATACCGCTCCAGAAGCAATTTTCATTCTATCACAGACTGCAGTGACACCAGCATTGTGTCCACCCTCCCAAAGGCACTCAGCTCAGCAGTTAACCAAACACACTTGGAAGGGCCCACAACAAAACAGGGTGGCAACGCCGACAGGCTGAATTTCAGCAAAGTTAAAAAGAGTTACAGAGAGGAAGTGAAATACTTCAAAACGCACATTTATTTTACTATCCTGTTAGGCATCTGCCTAAGTTGCATAAGTAGTCAACAGATTTTCTCTACAATTCTCCACTTTCATGAAATAGAACTTCTTTCTGGTAAAAAATAATATATACAGCCAAACACTGTGTGCATCATTCATGCAGAATACCAAAGCGTTCAGTGCAGTAGGAAAGTGTCATCTTCCAAACGCCGCAAAACCCATAAACAGGCAAAAGTCACATTCAGTTCCTAAGTATTAAGAAATATACATAAAAAGGAGATGTCCTACCAAGATGGCAGAAAGCTCAAACTAAAGGAAGAAGGAAAGGACAGTTGTGGATTCTAAGCCACATACTGCTTGAAAGCTTTTCCAAGACATAATTTCAAAAACATCTCTCTTACCAAGGATTTTTGCTAGATCCACAAATAAATTTTTCTCTGTCTTGGACAGTGCTGTCCACTTCGGAGAGACTTGGTGGACAGCTAGCAACATGAGCACAAGGACAGTATGATATCCCCTTGTGTCCTGCTATTTTTTTTTATTATGGAGTTCTCTACTTACACAAAGTGGTAAGGTAGACTCAACCAAAAATCATCAGCAGAAAACTTTTGGAAAAAGTCTTTCCAAGCACTTTTAGAAATTATGTAAGTTCAGAAATTATCATTACATTGGTGAAGCATTCTCTCATGAAGCACTTTGGCACTTCTGTTGCATTTCTGTAGGGCATTGATGAAAGCTCATGGACCTTCTGAAACCTGCCACAGTATAAATCTCTGCTTCAGTCATGTTCCATTTCTCCGTAGAGCAAACCAAATCAGAGACTTAGCACTCTACAAAGTGAGGTATATGATAATCACCAGGTGGAAACTCATCATGTTTGGGAATCTAAGACATCTCCCCTTCTTTTCCAAGACATCTTTTGCTTAATGTTGACCAGTTATGGGAGGACAGAGAAATATATACGGTGGTCTAAACTGTCAACCAGTCAATACACCATGGAAAAAAGTCAACTTCCTTTTTCCCCTCATGTATTTCCCACAAGCCTCTTCTATAATATTTTCCTTTCCATACACCTCAAATACTTGAAAACCACAGGTTTCCCCATGCTATTGGATTGGTTGGGTTTTGTAAAGGCTGCTAGTGTGAAAATCCTTCATAACACTCTAACACAAATTAATAGTTTTAGCCAGTCCTCTTTAGTACATATGCTTATTTTCCTCATGTCAATGACATTGATTTAAACAGAAGATGTAATGAAACTGGAAAAAGTATTTCCTAGTAAGATGCTAAAAAGCTGATAGGAACATGCAATTAGTGTATCATGTTAATTTTGAATTCTATTCTGTATGTGGTCATTTCAGAAATGCTAGAAACAGAGGAATTATCCAATATATAACTTGGGCAAATATATTTACAAATATATTCCAGAGACACTGACAGAAGTTGATACTAAGAATAAAAGCCATCAGTTAAAAAGAACACAGTAGATATTAATCCTTGTGGTGGAAAAGCTATTTCAAAATGTGAACCTAACCACATCCTCTTTAGCATGTACTTACCAATATTCAATATAGTCTTGAATCTGTAGGCAGTCTGAGACAACAGTTTAGAAAAACATATAAACATACATTTAATATTTAAAAAAAAAAAAGCCTCACTCTGAAAACCAGCTGTAATAATCAGACATTAACACTCAACAGCTATGTCCATTTTCAGGCCCAGAACAGGTCTGTGCTCTCTCAGAGCTGTCAGACTCACTGCAAAAGCTGCAGGAGGACCACCATCTCTTTGGAACAACAAAGAGCAGGAATTAATAATCCAAGACCCTAGACTTCAGGTTCTCAACTTCAAGTCCCATCTGCCCAAAAGCACAAGAGAAAAGCAAAGACACAACAAGAACTTTATTCAAGTGTAGCATCTCATAACTGTAAGCCAACTCCAATGCTTTCCAGGGTGGCAGAACCTCCTAACTCCATCTACTACAGCTGCTTGTCCAGCCTTATCATGCCTCCAAAACACAGAGTCCATTTGTTTCAGTGAACCTGCAGAACACTTAATCTATTGAAAAGACTCTATCTGAGCACAGCATAAAACTGAATTTACTTTCCAGTAATCAACATGAGGAGCAAACAACACAAGGAACAAACTACTTCCAAGCCCTATGCTTTTCACAGTCACAGCTGAATTTCTGAGCTTACCTATAGCTGCCATAGTGCTTGGAGTTTGCTGCAGATCCATAATGGTCCTCCCATTTCCATCACAGCCTCAGCCCTGAGACACCCACAGCCCACCCGCCATCACCTCAGCCCTGAGACACCCACAGCCCACCTGCCATCACCTCAGCCCTGAGACACCCACAGCCCACCTGCCATCACCTCAGCCCTGAGACACTCGCCACCCTCCTGCCATCGCCTCAGCACCTCAGGACAGGGATGGCCTCCCCACAGCCCTTTATACCAACAGCCTCGCCTGCTGGGGGCACCCAGACTGTCATGTCAGAGAGTGGGAAAGCAGAGCCCTGTGGCTGCAGGGCAGGAGACCCAGACCCTGCCCACTATGGGACTGCCCTTGCCCAGGCCACTGGAACCTCCAGAGTCAGAGATTTCCCCCCCAAAATAGAAATTATCTTCTCTGAGAGTGCCTGAGGGAACAAAGCAGTCCATGAGGTTACTGGAAAAAAGGCACTGTGCCCAGACACAGAGGAGATCCTGCTAGGAACATCTCAACTCCAACTGTACGACAACAGGGGGGGAAAAAAAGTATAAAAATGGGAACTGAAAAAGCATGGAGGGCTGCTCTCCAGCTGGTGGGCTCCTCCTGGCTGTGGAAGCAGTTAGGAGACCTCAGGAAAAAATCAACTCTATTAAGGTGAAAAGGGCACTTACACTTGTGGTGTTTTTGCTGGTAGAGCCCCTGTAGTACTGCAGGATACACTGGCAAGAAAGGGGAATTGAAAGCCTTGGAGGGGCTCTGGGAAGCCACCTTCTCTACAGGACTGCTCCTTGGGGCCAAAAACACCCAGTAAGGGCAACAGCCAGGTGGCAGCCAGGGGAACCAGGACACCTCCCCTTCTCCACAGCCCCATGGGATGCCTCAGTCCATGCCTACATCCAATCCTCCCTGCCAGCACTGAGTCATCCCTTTGAGCATCCTCCCTGAGGGCTGTCAGAGCCCAAGGCAATGGCCAGTCTTTTTTACTGACATTCCCACCCCTAAATACATTTTCACCACAGAGACCATCTCCCTCATGCATCTCTCATCCCAGGAAATGCAGCTTTGTGGGACTCCAGCTCCTGCTTGTTAGCTCAAGCTAAAAGCAATAACTATCAACTAAGAATAAATACTAATTAACCTGAATCTTTCATCATATCGTGATCTGAACCAGATGCTACATCTATCTTTAACTTTAGGCTGCTTTGAGATGCAACCTCTATCTGCAGCAGGCAAAAATAAGATTCCTTCTTTTGATAAAGTTAATTGTGGGCCTCAACAAGACACATTTCTTGGCAATAATGTGCTCTTATCTTTAAAAGCTGTGAATTCACAAGGGTTTGAAAGGCCTTACGTTTTGAGTGCCTCCCATATGACTTTTGTGATCAAGGAGAATTCAACCCAGGACTTTTCCCACATCATGCTGGGGAAAAAAAGGTGCAGTGTAGACAGCTTTCACAGTGCACACAAGCACTGAACAGAGGCTGTCTCATAACACACAGCCAAAGGCCGTGCCAGAGCACAGCCAAGATTTGGCCCCCAGTGCAGGGGACAGTGGGGTGGAAGCTGTATGGTATCTTCTGTTGAGCTGATTGAAATCAATTGTGCTTTATATTGGTTTTAGTATCAGAGAGAGAATAATAGAGCAGGGTTAAAACCAAAGTTTTATTTGCCAAAGTGTATCAACATTTTCAAAGCTGTTTTGTTTTGAGTTTTTTCATTTGTTGGAAGTAGCTCCAATATTTTCTAAATTACTGAAAACCACTGTTAAAACCTCCTGTAACAAAACTGTGTTTGTCATTCTGACTGTTGGCAATTATGCAGACAACATATATGTAGAGAGGAAACTATACAAACCAGACTTACTGTAAAAGCCAAGACCTTTCATAAATACAGCTGTGTTCTTTTGCAGAAAAATAGGTTATTTGGGGGAAAATATTTTTGGACTTCAAAAAACAGTGACAGGGATACCAAATAACTCTTGGCAAGAGCTGTGCAAAACTGAACTCTGCCCATTTCCACCTCTCAGGCACCTTCTGTGCAACAGTCTAGGCTGGTAGCTAGGATTAGCAATTTAATCTTCACACCACTTCAGTATGGACACAGAAGTTTTAACAAGCCTGCAGATGAAGCCATAAAATCAAGCCTCTACTATTTTAAAGTTGCATAAACAGTGTTTAAGTGGTTTAAAAGTGTGGTTTGTTTGTACAGCACAAATGTCATCGTATATAGCAGCTCAGCAAGTCCAAAGATGTGTCCAGCAGTGCCAACCACCCAGGTGCTGGCACATCTTTCCATCCCCAGACCCTCTGCTGCAGATCACCAAGGGCCTCTTGGTCTGTAGGACATGCATCTCACTTGTGAGGCCAGACATTATCCAACCCCTTGTTAAAAGACACATGAGGAACTGCTCATCTGTCCTCTGAAACAGAACTTGCTTTCCTAGAAGAAAGCCCTCAAACTTGTGCTAAAGGAAAGAATGGCAGCTCCATCCCCCAGGAGTGCTGAAATAACCAAAAACACTGAGGATGAAGTACTGTTCTACCTTCTCAGCTAATTCAATCACCACCTACCTCCTCTCTGTGTCTTGCAAAGGGGCTGTTTGCTAGGGTAGTAAGGCACTGGTAAGAACCATGACATAAGAAGTTACCTCATTCTTACCAAAAATGATGGGAATTACATAAGCAATATTTTTTTGGGGAACCCTGTTAAATTAAATGCCTAAATTGCTCTTAAGTCTCCTATTTAGGGTACTGGCTGACTGTAAATCTCTAAAGGTACCCACACAAGTGGAAACACTGGCCAGCATTTCAGCTGCCCAAACAGTCCCGGGTGCTCAGGTGTATTTTAGGTACAGAAAACAACCTCTAAAAGTCTAGTCAAGATTCCTTTCCTTGGACTGAAGGTTCATAATCTTAAATGAGCCCCATAACCAAAACTGCCATCATAACAAATGCACAGGCATCTCCTTTCCTGGATGTGGGTGGTTTTGATGCCTGCACTGGTTATAAGCAGCAATGTACTAAGGGAGTACAAAAACATGAAATTTAGGAAGATGAGTAATGTATGAAGTGTGGAGGCAGTGAGAGATGATCCACATATTATGTGCTTTTATTTAATAATTTATAAATCAGTATCAGCCTTCCCCAAACTGCCCCTCAGCCTAGCAATTACATGTTGGCTGATTTCTTGTTAGTGCTGTTCTTTTATAACAACAAACTGTTCCCAAAGCCTCACATACAGAGAGTTAGACAATCAAAGTACTGTGTGCCATTTTCCACATAATTCATTCAGTTAGCTGCAATTAAAACAATACAATTCAAGGCCTTGTGTGTTTCTCTGAAAAAATACAAAACTTTACTTGTTACTATTAATATATACAACCTACAAGAAAGAGTTAACAAAGCCCCTTTGTCTTCACTGTTGTAGTAATTTTCTTATCCTTTTCTGTAGATGCCCTGGCAGTCATCAATATTTCTTTCAGTTGCTGTTCTTCAAAAGACACACACTTTTCGTTCAACAGCACAGAAAGAAAAGGAATCCAGTGGGCCAAATTCCCTCTGTGACCAGATCCACTGCAGCTGCCTGGGAAGGAATAGGTGAAGGTGCAGGGCTTACATTAAGGAGAGGATGGAACCTCTTTAGAAGGGAAGAGGCACCATTTTTATCAGGGAGTAATCAAATGTCTGCTCCGATTTTACCCAGCTACTTTACCGAAATAGTTCATATTTTTTGGAAAAGCAGTGTTTCATGGCTACTGATCTCCTCTCACTCACTGTATAAATGACATACCAAGTTTTACCATCACTATAGAACCTTTCCTTTTTTTGTTTTATGGAGCTTCACTAACCAAACCTAATGACAATCTAATTAATATTACACCAGATTTGCAGGTGCAAAAGAGAACAGGAGCTGTATGTTGCTCCAGAAGTCATAAGCCACCCTATTAGAGCTGCTGTGACTGTCTCTCCTACTACCAAGCTCCCCCAAAACTGGGCATTACTTCCATCACTCATGAACACACTTAGAGTGTGCAGTGCTCAGTGAGCAGCAACATCCCTGCCTTCTGAGGATGCACTGTGCTTGTTCAAGCCTCACAATGTTTCCAGAGCTTCTGTGAGCAAGGTGTATCTCCACACTATTCTCAGTAGAAGACTATACTCCTGATATGCTAGTGTTGGGTATGTTAATTAAGGATTTCAGCAGTGGTTGTTGACAGAGGCTTTGATTCAGCCTACTCCTGCAACAGAATTTATCCCACCAATATAAATAAGCATTTCACTTAAGCTCAGTTCCTCAAGAAAGAACTATTGTCTGCTTTGATAAGATGGTATGAAATTTATCCAAACATTTATCAATCTATGTGAAATCTTATTGGAAGAATATGTTCCGAGATCTTGTGATTAAAGTCCCTCAGGATAAAGTAACACCAAAATACATGTCAGAGCAGAAACCACCAAAGTCTGGTCCAAAGGGAACTCATAGCTCATCTACTGCTCACTTTTTTTCTTTTATTCCAGTACACAACAGCACAAAAAGGACAGGGCAAAATAAAGAACCATAATCAGCATTTCTTTTCCAGAAAGACAGACCTCTGCCAAACCCAGCTCCAAGAAACACATTCCAGTATTTTCCTTCCTTCCAGTTACTGCAGTTCTACAAAGATGTTACACAGTGATGAATGACAAGGAAGGCAATTCACCAAACACGTTACATACTCCAAAGTTATTTTTATTAAAAGAAATGCTAATACCATACTCGTGGCATGACTTTATGCTTGAAGAATCCTGCAATTTGCATATAATCTGGGTGAAAAATTTAGTTGAAAGACCACATCTCCAGCTATTCATGAATGTTCTCAGAAAGTCTAACAAAAGAAATAAAAAAACCCCCAAACACCTCTGCTTGGCATGTTTTTTTCCAAATGTGTTTTCTTAGCTTAGGCTGCTTTCATAGAGGTAACACTGGCAGAGAGCAAGTGTATGTTCTGCAATAAACATATTTTTGATATGGCATTTCAGGGCAATTGGATTACTAAAAAACTTTTTATAAAGCTAAACTTATCATCAATGTATATCAAGGTTCATGTTATTACAATAAACTATATTAAGCAAGGCAGTGTCCATGAAATCAAGGAGATATTTCATATCACTTCAATATGTTGACATTAACAACTGACCTATAAATACCAGTAATTTTCATTATCATCTACATTTAACCTTCTTTAAGCTTTCAAGAGCCCTTATGTCCAATACCTGAAAACGTGCAATTCAGTTCCACCAAGTAACTCCAAAAACCACATCAAGGAAGTTCTTTATTGGTTTCTCTCAATGACTTCCAGATTAAATCTGCTCTTCTATAAACACAGAAAAGGCTTTATGTAAGTATCTAGTCTAAAAACACATGGTTGAAGTTAGATATTTTCAATGCTGCAACAAAGGACCATGCAACTAGAAAATGGTTAATAACTCTGCTGATGACTCACATACTCAAATCAGTGCTGAGACTTAATATCAGAAGAATTAAACCATATTTAAGAACTAAAATAAGACTGTGGAGCACACAAAAGGAATAGGTTTGGATCTGAAAGTATCCACCTTTTACCTACTCACCTTTCAGACACTTGGGCTTCATTAAACTCCCAAGTATCACTGCAAGAATATGCACTATCAGTGCAGTGAGTGCATCAATGCCAGAATGCCAAGGTAAGGAAGAGGCAGACATTGTAAATCTGTTCACAGTAGTGTTCCAGATTGGTGCTAAAATAAGAGTTAAGAACTACATTCATTTCAAGTAAATATAAGATTATCTATACTCAGTTCAGGCCTTCTTTAGTCATAATCTACTTGGGAAGAAATTATAGCTTATATAGAACAGCATTCATTTTTCCCAGTGACAGAAAGTGAAAGTGAACAAACTCTGGCCCCTCTCCCGTTCAGGCCAAGGGGAGGTACCTGAGTGAATCCCTGAGGGTGACATCTATCCAGCCCAATACAGCTGCATAGTGTAAGCTCCCACATCAAAAGCAGTTGGCTCAAGCCTCTCAAAAAAGAAAGGTTTCACATCACAATATTCTTCCAAATAGAAGTTGAGTATACAAACTTACCATCTCTCCTTGTAACAAAAGCTTTCATCCATAACTTTCACTAGAAGACATGACATTTACCACACCAGAAAGCAACAGAAACTTACAGCAACCTTTCAGGCCCATGCATCTTGAATAGTTTCAGTTATGAATGAACAAGTGTTCTTCACACCTCCTAGAAACGGGAAACAAAGAAGAGTGAAAGAAATCCTGGAGTCCTCCAGAACCTCAGCATTTCCACCTAGCTTTCTATTCAAGTATTCCCACTCTTGGTTAGTGATATTGAACAAACCCATGGATGCACTGTATGGCAACAAATCAGCAGCAGCTAGTAAAATTAACTGAGCTAGACATCGTTCTTATGTTGAACAAAACAGATTCTTCCCTCAAACAACAATGACTAGAGCAGGCAGAAGAGCAAAAGCTGTGTGATGACAGACTTTCATCAGGGAAGGGAAATGGGCAGGCCTTGGCAGCTGTGTAAATTCTGTGGTTTGGTCCTGGAGTTTGTGGCTTCAGCCCCAAGTCCCAATTCCTTACCACAAACCACCAGAGATCTCTGAGTAAATGTAAGGCCAGGTCCTTCTCAGCAAGGCTGCCTCGAACTTCAGTATCATCCACGCAAAAGGTGTGCAGCAGGAGCATCCTGCCTGGCACAGCTGTTCAGCACAGCTGTGGGTGTGACACAGCTGAGACCTGTTCAGCCTGACAGCAGAAGACAATGCCCTGAGCACTTCCATCCCTGCTGGCTGCCTGCCTTCTGGGACAGCCCCTGGGAACACAACTCGGCCGCCTTCTCTGAATCAGACACAGGACTGCAGATTAGTGAACGCTGCCTGGATGCACGGGACATCCTGGGGACCTTCATCACAGTCCTTGGCCATGCTCCACTAGGCACTTTCCATGCTTTAGGCCAAGGGCAGGCTCTCTTGTCAGGGCTCCTCCAAGGAAGGCCCGTCCACCTGCAGCAGTAACTGCAGAGCAGCAGCTTTGAACCGCTCCACGGTCTAAGATGTTATTCCCAAAATCCAAACTGGGAACAGCGCAGCCTGTTACTGTCACTTTTTCTCAACTCTGGTGAAAAAGGTTTTTATGGAAAGAATGGTAAAATACTGGAATTGTCTGCCCGGGGATGTGGTGGAGTCACCATCCCTGGATGTGTTTAAGAAAAGATTGGACGTGGCACTCGGTGCCATGGTTTAGTGGAGGTGTTAGGGCATGGGTTGGACTCAATGATCTTGTAGGTCTCTTCCAACCTAGTGAGGCAAACCTGCATGAGCACCAGTGGTCAGAGTCACCCAGGTATTCCAGCTGACACAGGACAGAGGTGAAAGTCACACATGGGGCAGCCCCAGCTTTGCATTTTGGTGCAGATGTACACAGAGAAAGGAGCGAGGGCAGAGCTAAGACAGTGGGAAGCTTAGAGAGAAAGAGGGTGTCTTACTTGAAATCACTCTAAAGCACATTACAAATCTGTTAAATCATTGTGGCTTACCCTGTATTTCAGAGTAAATTAGTAACTTTTCAGAGGGAGTGAAGAAACTACCACTCCACTTTTAAATAATGAAAATGCTAAAAAACCTACACTTAAAAGCTCTAAAACTGCAGCAAGTCACCCACCAACACCCACTCCTCTTGTCAGCAGGCTTTTTTCAGCTTTGCCTATTATTTGTGTCAAGTCAGAGATGTCTAATGTTTGCTCTGCTTATCTGCTCAATTTTCAGGAGCCTCAAATGTTACAATGTGTACCTGTGCCACTGACCTCCTTCCCCACAGCATTTTGAACTAAATAAGTAAAAAGCACAGTTTCCAAAATCATTTGGATTCACTGCTCTGAGTGCATAGCTGTAAAAAATCTGCTTTAAGATTAACATCCAATTTTATTCATGCCTGAGGCTTCACCACAGCATCTATTTTTGTAAGATTAACAGCAAGATCCCAGTTCTCCAGAAATGTAAAGAGTAACAGACAATTGTAAAAGGAAGATGATGTTTCCTAACCTGCCCTGCTCATATCCAAGAAGGTACATTTTCCTAGCCCTTCCCACACTGGGTGTAATTTCTATTTGCATTTTTGCACCCACAACACACAGCATGAGTATTAGTCCTTCTGCCTCCCATTAGCTGGAGTGCAAACTGTGGGTGCCAAAAAATACTAACATAAATCTCACATGTGCAAAGCATCCCCTGAAAGACAGCTTTTACTCTGGAGGAGTTAAGAAACAGCCATCTTCCAGTACCTTGCACAACAGCAGTTTGAATCATCTAACTTGAAAATACAAGTACAGAAAACGAGCACTTGATATTTCGGCTAATCCATTTGAAATGAGTATACATAAAACCACTTCTTTTTGGACATGGCAACTTCAGGACAAATTGAGGGTCATTTTTAACCTAAATATCAAAGGAGATGTTGCTTTAAATATTGCCTTTGGTATCTGTCAATTAGAACTATTGCATTGCTGTCAATTTGCACTCCTGCTTTAGTTCCAGCTTTGCTCCATCCTACACAGATCCGTACAAATCAATTGTCTCTTGCAAACATGCACTAACCACTGGAAAGTGAAATTAATAAAGTGTGAGAAAAGCTGATGCATAAAGCTGACACTCCTGTGCCCAACAACTCTGGGTTTCTCCCCTCCAGCTAGCAGCTTCAGATAGGCAGGCAAAGTGGTAAAAGATTATCAAAATGCAACTGTCATTCCTGACAAAATGCATCTCAATGCTGGAAGGAATTTTAGGTTTTAAGCTAAACCACCACCTCAAAGGGTTCCTCAGAGCCTGTCAATATCTGTACCTTGGATGGAAAGCTACCACTGAGTGCAGTGTGTCCAACATATAGAACCTGCCACAAAATGAAGTTCTTCATAAGAAAGCTCATCTCAGTCTTGGTTGGTAACAATAACAAGGAGACAAGATGAGACCATCAGTCTCAATTGTGAAGACAATGTTTTCCTCCCATATTATTCTGTCTGTCATGTTCCCTTCAGGTTCCAAAGGAATCCCTGTCTCATACATCATTATTTCCCACAAAGCTTGAAAGCCCTCAGGGGGGGTTTCTTCCTGCCCACTGTACCAGCCTTGAAGTCTGAGTACCTTCAGAACAGTGACAGAGGCCTCTGCCAGCAATAAAGGGGAACATCTGCATACCAATTAAACTGCTGAGCGCTGAAGAGTAAAAAAAAAAAAGAGGGGGAAAAGCCTTGAAAGTAAATCTGAGCCAAGTTCTAATTAATGCCCTAGGCCCCGATTCACCACAGCACTTAGGCATGTAGTTAACTTTAAGCATGTATTTAGTTCCATTGAAGTCAAAAGACAGCATTGAAGAGGCAAACTACATTAGCACAATTTAATACTCTTTGGGCTAATTAATCAGCCATAAAAATTAACTATGAGAACTGTATTCCTTATTTCCCTCACTGTGACATTTCCAGATAAAAATACTTGAATGTGGCTGGAAAAAGGAAAAAACCACTACTCACTTGGCTGTCATGGGCTACTTGGTCTTACAGCTGTGAAGGCCAGTTCTTAAAAACAGCTAAGGAACTGAGCTCTCTGCACACCACAGCCTAGTGTCTGTATCTTGTATGTGGTGGCAGCTTGCATACACGAAAAGCACAGCCCTTGTCCCGAGGAGGAGTAATCTAAGAAATAAAAAGAACTGGCAACAGATGAGTAAAGCCCCCAGGCAATGGATGGCTCAACAGACATCTTCCCTTTTTTCTATAAAGAGGCATTTGCTCACTGCAGCACATCAGTGTCAGTTGTGTTTGGAGGTGGCAAGGAAGGGCAGCAAACAGGGTGGGGTGAGTGAGAGAGGCTGTGGGCAGATGCAAGTTTGGAGACAGAGCGGGTGAGGTTCCCAAGGAGGCACTGTCAGGCAGAGAGCTGGGGCAAGGGGAACAGTGCTGGTGTCTAAAGGCTAGGCAGACTGGGGTCTGGCCCAGTCCCAGTGTAAGCAAGGGCTAAACTCTCCTCAGTTTCAGTGCAGAAGGACTGAGCCCCGTAAAAAAGAAGCCCAGAGTGCAATCTCCAAATAGCTGAATTGTCCCAGATACACCCTACCCTCTTCTCCACTTGGTAAGCCCAGCATGGTGAATGGTTGCCAACACTGCACCAAAAACATGCAGGCTAGATTTGGCCTGAACATGGTCTCCAAGGGCCAGCCAAATATGACTAACTTTTGAGGTCCTGTTGACTTCAAAAAAGCATGTGTACCCCAACCATTCTGTAAATCAGAATGCAAGGAGACAAGCTGGCTGATAAGGGTTTTCTTGCTGGGGCTTTCTGCAAAAACGAAAGTCTGCTGAGTATTATTAATGCTGTACATGGGCCTATAAAAGCGAGAAAAATGAAAGCAGGGGACATAAACTCTTGGCTGACAATACTTCTTTGTATCATCCATCATAAAAACAAAAAAGAACAAAAACAAACCCTGAAAAATTAGAAAAACATGAGCATAAAAGAAAGTACCAGCACAGCTTTTCAGATTAACTTTGAATTTCCTTGCTTTCATTGGTTTAAGAGCTCTATTGTTACTCCCTTGTTTTTTTAATTGCAGATACTAAAAATTCTTTTATCTTTCGAAGTCTTTAAAGTATGTTATATAATTACGTAATTAAAGCCTCTTTCAACTGGGTATAATTTACTCTATAGTTTACAACAGCTGCACTAGAGCTATTACAGTTTATCATTTAAAAGCCTAATTAGAGGCTTCTTAATTAGTGGATCCTTCAGTCACTAGACTGTGACTGTGTAAAATATGCTCAGCAGCTATTGCATGTTACAAATCTACACGAAATGTTTGTGTGAAAACAGGGTGTGTACAAGCCCAAAAACAAGTGCTTGTCCCTGCAGGTCAGCCCATGTGGGCATGCAGAGCTGCACACGACATCCACTCCCCTGTCTCAGTGCCTCACTGCTCTGCACACAGCCTTTGCCTCACGTTGCTGGGAATGGCCAGCACCTCCCAAAACAAGACCCCAGACTCACTGAGCTGAGCTGCTACGACAGCCCACTGTGATGTGGCTGTTCCCATGTTCAAACACAACCCAGAGAGAGGCCAGGGCTGTGCCCACGACTGCTCAGGCCTCCTCTTGCATTGCTCACCCAAAGCTTTCTCCAGCAAACACAGCTCCTCGCTGCTGCTGCTCTGTCCCCCAGGAGCTCTGCACCACTGGAGTGTGCACACACTTCCTGTGTGCTGCCCAAAGCACTCGTATCACTAGAAGGAAGAAGAAGGGAACCAGTTAGCGCCTCTCATTTACAGCCACTGACACCTATTTCTCATTGAGCACCACCAAACTGCAGTGGGTCACCGAGATTCTAACTGCAGTATTTGCCAGAGAAAGGACTGTGCCTCCTTCATCCTCCCCCCAGGTGTCACGCTGCCAGAGAAGAGCCGGTGGAGCTAAAGTGAATCTTAACAGGAATCACTCCCTAGAATGAGCCCCATATGAACTGGGGGCTTGCAGGATCTGCTGCTCAGTGAGCAAAGAGCTTGTCCAGACCATACTCTGGAGGCTTGGTGGGGTTTTGTTCAATTTTCTCCAGCTCATAACACAGCTCATAACACTGTGTTACAGTGGGTAGAATTTGGGGCCCGACACCATTTGGGAGTGTTGCTTTAAACAGTACAGTGACAAAATCCGGAGTTCTTGTTGACTGCAGGATAATATAAATCAGCTATTGAAAACCTGTATCATTAGTGCTATTGTTTTCCAGTGGTAGATGGCTGCAGTAATGGATTGGCCTCTCCATCTCATCCTCCCACTGGAAAGCAACATACACAGGACCAATCAATAACCTGATCTAGTTACTTGTAGACATGTCAGGTGCAAATACCTCACTTTCTCAAAGGTTTTAAAGACCAGGTATTTTTGCAAAATTTAGACCAGGCAACAAATTGCTTTGGATATTATGGTGGAGACCAGCAGAAGCAGACCCACCCATAACATTACACATGAGTTTTAAATAGACAGGAAGTAATTCTATTGTATGCATGTATTACTTTGTGGGGTCAATAGCTCAAGATGTTCTATTTGAAAAGCATTTTCTGGAATAGCCATATTGCTGAAGAGCCTGTTTGACAGGAAATAACTAGATTATTTCATCATGGAATTTGCCATTAATATCTATAGCTGAAATCCTAAAATACTTCCAAAATCAATACTGAAATCCATGGCCATTTCTAGAGCCAGGATTTTATCCTATTGTGTCACAACACACTACTCACAATGTAAACCTTAATATCAAACCTGAAGTCAATGGAAACTCTACAGGTCACAGCCTCGTTTCCCCATGGGTCAGTGGAGAGGCTAGAGAGGTGTTTAAAGGCCTTCCTTACATAAAGATGGCATCACTTTGATGCCATTACTCTGACTAAAGCACATATATGCGTTTCTATCCCTGACCCCACCTCTGCCACTTGCACACACACAGAGGGGATTTGGTCAAGAAGATTACAAAGCAGGTCAGAGGCACAGTTATTTCATAGTTATCAGCCCCCAAGGATGTGCATGGACACACATGGACGCTGAGTCTGGCTGCACACTGAGTTCTGCTGTGGCACTGACCTCAGGGGAGCCTTTTGGGGGGAGAAGACAAACACTGGCCAGGGCTTTCCAAAAGGTGAGCTGTCACCTGAAAACCCTTGTGACAAGCCACCTACAGACTCAACTGAGAACTTCACAGGGACATCATATTTCTTTGAGCTGACCTTCCCAGAAAACTTTGTACTCCAAATTTCTGGAAATCCTTACACCTTAAATCAAACACCCTTTTAAACAGGTCCTTGTACAACACCTACATTGCAAGGTCTGCATGGTACTAACACCAACTGTCTTCAGTAAGTTCAACAGCATCAGAAGTGATGTCACAGAAATTATTTTAGCTGATTTCATTTTGTGTTGACTTCTGTGACGAGAGCAGGGATGGCCTTTCAGAAGAGGAAGAGGAAGGTAGTGGCTAGGTTCAGGTAGACATAACCATAAAGTAGAGGAGAAGGCTGAAGACAGAGGAAGTAATAATATCATACCAATATCCTTAGTACTTAATTTGCCTGCTGGTCCAAGAAGTACCATGAACTTCCTTGTCTTCATAGCAGGGCAGCTGTGCTGCACCCTACCATGGAAAACACTGGGAGAACAGATCACAGTGGCTTGTCAAGGCCAGGGAGCGACTGGAGCACAGTGCCTGCAGATGCTCCCAGCAGGCCAGCTCAGCAGCCCAGGTGCCTGCAGATGCTCCCAGCAGGCCAGCTCAGCAGCCCAGCTGCCCCAGCACCAGGGCACGATGAGGAATCCCAGCACCTGCACTCAGCCCACTGCCCTCCAGATACGCAGGCTACTGGTTGACCTGCTCCAGCTTCAGAGCTGCTGCCTGAAACCTTGGGTTCAGAAGAAAGAAATGGATCTCTCTGGCACTCAAGAGATCCCTTTTTATGGGGGCAGGATTACGGATTATCATTTTGTGTAGATCTCTGCTCTTCTCCACCCCCATACCCTTTTTTCTTTTTTAAATAAATGAAAACATACCAGAAGAGCTCAGTGTCTTCTTTCAAGACTTCTCTATTTCACTAACTTGTTCCAACCTCCATCACAGCTCTTTCCTTGTCAGCAACTGTACCACTGCGCTATACCTCTGCCCACGCACAAATGCACTGGTTGAAGGTATGAACTGGAATCTCTCCGTTAAAGGAACAAGCAGGCATCCCAGAGACTGACACAGCTGCTATTTGCATGTAAAAGAGGAAAAGAGGTGCATGACTGAGCCCAAATTAGCATGAGCAAAGCCTCCCACCGCATTTGCAAACTACAGCTTGCACAGTGGTGCTAATAGAGGTGCACACTTTCTTCACAAAGAAGGATTTCTACCTCAGCCATAAGGAAACTTGTATAACAGTGGTCCACAGAATTTAGCATGAACTTTCAAATCCCTATTTTCCTAAAATATACAGAGTGCTAGAAAAAGAGAAAAACAGTGGATGCAGGGTGATGTGGATATGGCCAGGTTTAATTTCATCTCCACTTCCAGCTTGATTCCTGAAGCTGGCTACCTCAGAGGTTTTGTAAGGTCTCCATCACTTCTGTACCCTTAGATTTCTGAATGTTCAGAAGAATTCACAGCATGAATGCATCTCAGTGCATCTAAAACTGAAAACCAAAATAAGCAGGGCAAATGCAGACTAACGCTCCTTTTACCTTCTTTTGAAAAAGGAGGACCATTCTTTTTCAATATCAGCACTTCCAAAAGGATGCTCTAGGGATTCATTAATGTCTGCAAAGTCTTGCTGAAGACACACACTTCATAAACTCTAAGATTTCCAGATTTTGACGCAGTCTTTGTCTCTCTGGCTATGTACAGAGATATCTAAGCATCCATGTCTGTGCCTATACCTACTGAGTCAGAAAAAGAGGATTAGATGTCTTGGTAGACTGTTTAAGAACTCCATTTTGTATTGGTTCTCCAAACCAAACTGCACTTTGAGGTCTTGTTGCAGAGAAGTTATAGACTCTTTTTACTTTATCCTCATACTTTCATGGAAGCTGTTGGAACAATTGAGTGCCTCCCCTATTTCTGCAGTAGGTTTAGCTCATCTGAGCAACTCGAAAGAACAGTAAATGCAAACATTAATGGTAATAAAAATCAAAGCTAAGCCCTACATGAAGAGAAACAAATTCCAAAATGAAAAATTCGATTACACAGTACCTGTCTCCTGTCTTGCCTTCCTCATTATACATAGAAATTAACCCTGTCATTAAGTACTTTGATCAGGCTGTACATAAACAGCTTATAACGGCATGAAATCTACCACAGCAAGCAGGCAAATGAACGAATGGAGAAATACTGACATTTGGGGCTGCTGTCAGACATCAAGTGCTCCTACTCCCTCAGGGCCAAACTGCTAGAGTAAATGGGGTTACTCTGAGGATTAATTGTTCCCTCCTGGTTTGCACTACTTCCAGAAAGTTTCAGTAATAATATCTAAGAGGCTATCATTTGGAAATCAGCAGCATCATTTTAAGACCTCTGAGAGATTCATAAATGGGGCTTTGTAACTGCTCTTAGGCTAAAATCTGGTACAGAAATTCTCAGCCCATGATCGACCTGAAGCAGTATTCCACCTTTTTTTAAGTGTTCTGAGGTCAAAAGAGGAAAAGTGGTATTTAAATAGCAATAGTCACTATCATCTATCTACTCAGAAGAAATGCGTGAGAGGAGAGGTGCCTGTGGCCAAACTGGTCCAGGTTTCCGTTGCTCAGAAATGAGGTATGGCACCATTTCACACATTCCAGCTCCAAATATTTGTCACTTATATTTGCAGAATTTCCATGCACTAACGCCCATTATAAGCAAGACTTCTGGGCAATTGAGAGTTTTTTTCTGGTTTGTTTGTTTGTCAGGATTTTGGAGCAGAAGTTGCTTTCTTCAGGGATGCATTTAATGCAATGTAACTTTATTTGCTTGTGATACTATCTAAATTCCTTGCACACACAGACTGCTGACCACCATCAGAGGTGGTCAGGCCAACAGGGTCTCCCCCCAGCTCTGCCCCCGGTTTGCCATCAGTCTCTTGTCATCTCTGAGCCCTGTTTTCAAGCAGCTATGTTTCCTGCTGGCTCTTCCCACCTCTTTGCTCAGAAGCTCCTCAGCATGGAGACAGGCCATGAAGGTGCCCAGGTACAACATCTGCCCCTGAGCACTGCCTGGGGGCACTGCATTTCATTTAGAAAGTACAGCTCAGATGCTCTCTGCTTTCCTAGGTTAGCTGTGATGGGGTTCAGGTGATTTGCCAAGTACAGTAGCCACAGACATACGGGAGGAATCCTGATCCAAAAGAGGCAAAGGCAGTTTTCCTCTGTCTTCAAGATGGCCAAGATTTTACCTTTAACAACCTAATGAAAGCTTAGAAAAACACTAACCAACCCCACAGATTATTTGTTTCTGTATGCATCACTAAACATATTGCAGAGCAGACATTTTATTGCTCCTGAAAGCACTAAAGGCCAGTATTTCCTTCACATATCACAATCCATGCTTTTATCCCATTGCTACAACCAGCTCAGGATGTTATTGCAATACATTGTTCAACACAGCTATAACCACACTTCAGACAAAATCAGCCACAGACCAAAACAGCTGAGACAAAAGAGCACAGGCACCACTGAGCTTCCCAGAATACTGCTCTCACTCTATAAAGCTGCATAGCTGTTCTTACTCCTGGCCCACATACCAGTTTTGTGCCCACAAAAACGCTTCTTTCCAGATCCACAAATACTCAGGCACTCCTTTCTGTACAGTCAGGCAAAGAGTGCAACCATGCCACACCAACATGGGTATACACCAGGCCACCAGTATTTTCCAATGGGATAGACTCTGAGGCTTTGGCCTCAGCTACAGCAGGGGTGGGCACTTTGGGGTTAAGGTCTGTGAAGGTGAGAGGAAGAGCAGTCACTCACCAGCCAGGCAAAGATCAGAGGGCAAGTAGAAGAAGGGCAGCAGAAAGGAAAGGTGCTCACAGAAGACAGTTTGCAAGGGATGGAGTTATCTGGAGGCAGCATTTTTACACCTGGCTCTAACAAACCAGGCCCATTACAGCACGTGTAGTCCCTGGTAATAAAGCAAAACAGACATTTATTTTGACTTTGCAATTCCTGTTCCAATTAATTTATTTAAATATTGATTTTGCCTACATTAAAAGTTGTAGTAACGGTGTACCTGAAATTTCTAGCAAACCTAGAAGCACATAACAATCCAGGCTGCAAATGCACATTCTGTATACCAACTACCATAGCATTATCATTTGATAGTTTTACAATATGCCAGCTTCCCTTCTAAAAACAATTCACTATTTATATCAATTTTATGTAACTAGCAGCATGCCAGGGATTTCTCACAGATCCCACCCCTGAAGAATCCCAGAATTCAGCAAGGCAGTCAAATCTCATATGCAAGTCTTCCACTGATTACTCTCTTCAATTCACCTCTTCAGAGCTCTGGAGTTTGCTTTTGCTCCCAGAGAGCCATCCAGCCTTCCTGATGAACTGCAGGATGCAGAGCAGATTAAGGGCTCCACTCCCGACTGAGCAAGACATTTTTAAGCATGTCTTACCTATAAGTGCATGTGTTGCTTTAATAATCAATGGCATCATCTAAAAATATAGTCAATCAAGTTGTTACACATCTCTCTGAATAGCTGACACCATAAACTAGGAAAATGCATTGGCACAGCTTTGGAGTTGCTCTAGAAAAGCTCACAAGTAATGCACGTTGGCACTGAAACATGTCAGGAAAAGTGTAAACAAGAGGAGCAGAAGCAGCTACAGTGGCAGTGCTTTTCAAAACATGCTCAATGGCTGCTGGAAGGCAAGGCTGAGCCTTGTTTTAGGTTTAAAATTGAACTTGGGAAGGAAGGCAGCTGCTCAAGGACACAGATGAGTCACAGAAAGTAAGTGAGAAGCTGGCCTACCTAAAATCTTTCAGGGGATGGTGAAAATTGTAATCAAGATAAAGTTTTATTAAAGGTTTAGTTTTTACTAAATCTCTGTTCCTGGATTTACACTGGATTCAAAGCAGTGTGGTAACTGTTCTATCACTAACAGCTGAGGAGAACAGCACATATTCCCAAAGGCACTTGGATCTGCCAGATAGGAATGTCTGGCTGCAGTGTTACAGTGTGGGCCCCGGGGGAGGTGAGCCCTGGGGCCAGTCCTGCAGCAATAACCAGGATACTCTGCACCTGTAGTGACCATTGAAGCCAATGGGAATTGCTGGTACTCAGCACCACTGATGCTTGGCCTCCAGGAGAGGAATTTGTGATTTATCATGGCCTTGCTTTGGTAGGTCCAAGCTCTCCTGACAGCAGGCTGGGGCTTATGGCTGGAAGAAAACAGACCTACTGAAAAGCATGGTAAATGCAATTGCCTTCAGGAAGTGATAAATGTCAGGAAGGCAGTACACAAAGCATTTCCAGACGTGAGTCACAGAACAAAAGTGTGAAGCTCCTTAGTACAAGGTCTAACTCCCTTTCACATCCACAGGCCCCAGAGGTGCTGTCAGGTAAAGAGCACGAGTCATGGGTACCTACAATATCCCTTCTCAGCAGCCTTTATCCATCACTCTGCCATTGCTCCTCTGCTAAACAGCCAGAAGGTCATGGAGAAATGTTCCTTCCCCATTTTATCTGCACATGCTTTCCAGAGATTCAATTCTAAAGAAAGCAGAAAGGAAAATATAACCACTTTCAGAGGCCTGTCCCTGTGAGGTCCTCACTTTATCATGAAAAGCATCACAGTGCACCTGCCACAACTGCTTCCATTCAGAGCCATCTCTGTTGAGGTGCCTACTCAAGATGCAGAAATCCTCTGGAAACAGGCCCTGGTTGCCCTTCCATTTTCCCTGCAGCCTGTATTTGCATTCAGACTCTGTAACTTCTGATTGCTGGCTAGAAAGACAATCTTGCCTTTTGGAAGTCTCTCTCTGTGCTCTTTTGATGCAAACAGACTTCATTGCTAGTAGCACAGGGAAGATCTTCAATGACTGTAAATGCACAGTGCTCTGGGACTGTCAGTTATTTACACCACCCAAAGATCCCACATACCATCCAAACCACTGCTCTGCATATTATGCTCTCTCTTCCCCAACAAGGTTAGGTATCAGGACTGAGAGAATAGTGTCAATAGCAGTTGAGATGGTTTTAAACTGGTCATCTTGGCTTCCAAATAGTAATAATGATTGCTGCAAAACTGCTTGGGCACTTGGTTCTCAAATAAACAGCCTAAAAGAAACTAAGGATTTTGCTGATTTGAAATTGTTAGTGCTTGGCACCTAAAAAGTTCTTCAGAAGACACCTGACAAACAAATTACTTCATCAAGATTTAGGGGGAGCCATGGGAATGTTTTGAAACATTCTGTTCAAACCTCTGTTGTTGAAAGAGAGGTGCTCACAATCTTCTTAGGAAGTATGTCAAAATTAATCAAATAATTCCAGGAGCAGAAGAACGCTGCAGCCAGGTTCCTTATTCATCCATGTCCAAAGGTTGGATTCTTCCTTGGTAGGAAGGAGGCACAAGCCATGGCTGACATTTCCCTCTACCTGAGACTGTCACGACATCTTTCTCAAGTGCCTCTCTCCTCAGCCTCTCCTCTCCTGGGCCCATCTGTGTTTTCTTCCCCTCCCCCAAATATGTAATTTAACTGAATTTAGTCATAAATATATTTTCAACCACCTGTCAAATTTGGATTACACTAGCTAGGACATCCAAAGTTACACTGGAGGAAGGACACACTTGTACCAGAGGTCAGATTTCAGAGGCCAGATTTTAGTGGCATGCTGAAACTCCCCAAAATGTTCAGCACCTGCATTTATGGAAGCCTGAAGCAGAGCTTCATTACACCTCCACAGTACCAAGTGCTCCAGGGTGGGACCCCACAGAAAGGAGCAAACCCCTGGCAAATCCTGCGCTCTGGAGATTGCCTGAGCCCCAGCCCAGCACTCCAGAGCAGCTGTACACTCCAGAGGCAGCTACTCCATGCAGCAGTGCAGGAATAAACATCCCCCTGACATGGAGGCTCACCTCTCACTGCAGCAATGGGCTGAAAGCAAGGCACAGGGCACTTCCATATGGACAAAGGTTGGGATGGCAGTATGCAAAACCCACCTACCTGTGAGAAGATTAAATCTCATCCAACAGGCCACTTACTTCCTCTTGACAGCCAGGCTTCCCCCATACAGCCAGCACAGTAAATGAGATTTCAGTGTGGGCAAGCAGGAGGCCAGGCACAAGTCTAGAAGTAAGGGGGTTTATTTCTTACTGAGCAGCTTGATAGCAGAAGTGCCATGGTCATTCTTTCTAATTTCAGGGACCTTTTAAATAAAGTTCCACTCCAGAAGCCAAGCATGAAAGGAGAGGAATGAAAACTCTTTGATAGATAAGATATTACAAGAGACTGTCAGAACCTTGCTAGGAGAATGAAGTAACACTCTGGATACTGTCATTGAAAACAATAATGAAAGAGTACACCATTTTCTTAACTGAAGTATTATCAAATCTATGTTACTGCCACACAACATATTTTTTGTCCAAAAGTGCCAATTTCAAGCTATGACTATTGATCTCTATCTAACACTCAAAATTAACTGCACTACTAAGAAAAAGTGGCACCAAATCGTTTGACAACATCAAACAGTAAAAAGCCAATGGGGTCAAATCAAGGTCAGAATTTGATGAGTAGGGTGTCAGAAATTTAATCCATTTTGTCTAAGATAATGTATAGAGCCCGTATTGGAGCTTCTTTTTTTTCCCTTTCTTTTCTGTAATTTTTTTTAAGCTAGCTTCTCTCAAAAATATCACAAAACCAGACTTCAACTTTTTTTTTTTTTACGAACTTTTTTCCATGACTGGAGAGAGAAAAGATTAAATGGACTGCAACACAGATGGCAATTATGCCTCTGTTTATTTCCTAATGAGTCACAAGATTATTTTTTGCCTTCTGCCACATCATTTCAGAATACAAGAAAACCTTATCTTGAGGGAGAGTTGAGGAGACCAAATAACACTGTTAAAAGTTCCAGTCCAGCAAGAGACTTAAATGTATTAAAAAAAAAAAAAAAACCAAGAAAAAAAAATCACCCCAAAACTTTAACCACAAGTGAAGTCCCATTCACTTATACTCAAATTCAGAAATGATGGGTAAATCTGTTCCACCAACTGGTGATTGTGGTGGCTATCAAGTTCATTAGTGGTCTCATGACAAAATATTCAACAGCTCTCAGAGTGACATGCTGCATTTACAACTCAGCATTCGAAGAAAATTAAGTCCCGAACTGCGGCCGGAAGAGGTTTCCCCTCTGTCTCCCACCAGAGCTGTCTCTGGCCTCTAACTGCTTCCCACATCTCCCCTGCCTGCCTGGATCCTCCCCAGCCCCAGAGAGCTGACAGAGCTCTCTTCCAGCCCGAGAGCCAAGCCCAGAGAGCCCACAGCAGAGGCAGCACGGCCGCGAGCACACTGACCCGGCGCTGCCGGCGCTCGCAAACTTGGCTGGGGCCACTCGCTTTTCAAACCCAGGCTGAGTATCCAATTTGATAGTGGCAACACCGTCTGCTTCTCATATCACAGTCTAGTAATTAGCATGCTCTTGAGAGGAAGCATGAGATATGTATCCATCAGTTCAAACCCCTGTCTCTCACCTCCTCAAAAAATGCCTTAACCGCAGGGTTTTGGATAGGGGGACTCCCCTGTGAACCTGCTGAAATCTTGCAACAAAAATTCAGGCTTTGATCTTCAGAGGGCTGAATCCTCAGCCTAGTGATTAGGACACATGGCTGAAAGAGAAGAATCCTTTATCTGAGCACTTTTCATATGTTTTAGGCAGTAACTGGGGGTGGATAATATGAATTTGGATCTTGTCAGGAAGAGTCTGAGTGTGACCTCCCACCTCCTACCAGAATACACAATATGCAAAAGAGGATCCATTTTGAAGGGAGAGCAAGACATACGCTCCTTTCTGGAACAGCACTACCTCCGTGCTGGAACACACTTGCTTTCTGCAGTAGTAGGTAGACATCCCTACTCGGGAGATGGCTGGTGCTTCAGAAACACCCATGTCCTCAGGACATTTCTATTTCCTGGCTCTAGAGGTTCCCCTTCAGTGTCTGGAGATTCCTGCTGGCTTTGGTGAGCGTCAGGCTTATCTATCCCAAGGAAGTTCAAAGACAACACAACTGGTGTGGTAAAGATAGGGCACAGTTAGGTTGAATAATTTGTTACCTAAAAATGCTTCTGACAGATGGCAAGGCTGTTCTGGAACACTGTGAACATAACAGATTTTGGGACAGGGTGCTGAAGAGAACTGATTTTAGTGAAAAGTTGGATTTTCATCAAAATGACCTTTTCTACTCCAAGTGCCTGCTTTGCATAGAAAATTGCAAAATTGCATAGAAAATTCCAAAATTTGATAAGAAATTGAACATCCTAGAGACTTAACTGGAATTCTGGTTTGGATGTTGTTATCCTTCACGCACCATTGGCTGCAACTGGACTCCATGTCCAACATGCATCATTGCCAAATATTCCCATGATGTATCACAACAGAACAAGAAAACAGAAAACCATCACTCACATTTAAAAAAGCCCAGAGCTTAAGGAAGAAAATGGACCATTTGCCCTGAACACCTGCAAGCTCCTTAATCTGACATGGAAACCAGTCACTTCTACCTAGCTTTTTTTCTCCCTTCAAAAAAGCTGCAATTTTCCTCATGAAATAAAATATTCACAATCCATTCTAATTACCAAAGCATTTTCAGGCTATATTCCTACAGCAATGAGGCTCAGCTGTTGGCAGCATTGTCCATTTATCTGTCCAATGGTCAGTTCTGTGTCCCTTCCCTTGCTGTCTCCTCAACGCCTTCAGAAACTACCCGACAGACAGGGAAGGGGGAAGGAGCTGTGAGTGCTGGGTGGGAAGAGTAGATATAAAAATCCTTAGTTCTGTTTTGAAACTTTGCAACCACAGTACAGATCTACACAGCAGATCAGCAAGTCTCTGAGGTTTGAGAGGAAACACTGCCAAAAGATGGTATTTCTTTCCCTTTAAAAAAAAAAAGTTGAAACAGTTTATTACTAGGTGTTGTATCGCATCTGAAACTTTCAGTTTCAGTACTTACTGATGTGACTTATATACCAAGTGGAGAAGGATCTTACTAAAACCTTCCAGGATGAAAACCCTCACGCCAGCCAGTCTAGACATTCGCTAGCAAATACAAAAGTGGGATTAGATGGTGCTGCTATTCTGACCCAAATAAACAGAAAAAATAATTAAAAGAAAAAACAACCTCTTGAACAAAATCAGGTGAACATTAGCTAAAACAAAGTTTAGTTTGAGATTATGAAATGCAACAATATAGCTTAATGAGGTAAATCCATTAAAATACCAAGAACTCCTTAAAGCATGTATTAAAGTATATATGTGTCTTATGATTATGTAGAAATTTTTTTTTAAGAAATAAGCTAATTTTCTAAGTTAGAGTGGAAACCAGACTCATTGGCTTCTATTTGGTACTTAGCTTTCTGCATATCTAGCTATTAAGTGAAGAGCTTACTGAATTTTTGAGGTCTACTTAATCTCTTGACTTACTTTGGACTCCTCTTCTAAAATTTTTCACTTAAGTGAGATGAAAATAATTGATTTCTGATACTTTACTGCATAGCTAGGAAACAGAATCATGGGGCATCAGGAGATACTTGAGATAAATTCTACGCATCTGTTTGTCCAAGAAAAGTTTTTCTATTTGTTTTGGAACTAACTTTTTCCTAATACCTGGTAATTCTCCTGGTTTCACATACATATTCCACAGAAGAGGCAAAGGTTACCGGTGTACAGTATTACTTCTGAACAATGCTGTATGTTTTCAATCAGGCTCACTCCCACAACGATTTCCATATCTAGCCACTTGCTCTTCTTATTTCTTGATAAGTGATGGCCTTATCAGGAAGTCGGGGGCGAGTCTGTTACTGCTTTGAGTAAACAGCCTAAAGGTCATTTTAGATGTTGGCTTTAACACTCTTGGTTCAGTAGACACCCACCATGGCTGTCACCAGTATGGAGAAGTCACCCTCATGGAAAAATAGCCTTTCAGTGGGTCCTGTTGTATCTTCAACAGAAGAGCCCAGCAGTGGGCACTTAATGAAGAAATGAGGAAAATTCTATCAAATTTCATGCAAAGATACCTGACAAAGGCACTTGGTCTGAGATCAGGATCCAAGAGCTGGAGGTCTTCCCTGAGGTCTGCTAAGGTTAGGGCAAAGTCCTCAAGTTAATGGAGTCTCTGAGTGCCAGTGTGCCCCAAGGGGTGCCACAGCTCTAGCCTCAAGGTGCTCAAGGACCTGTTAAAGGAGGTTTCTCCCAGCAGAAGTGACAGCAGCAGAAGACATCCCAGCAACACGGGCACCACTGAGTTTTGCAGGTGTGGCTACGTGCACTGGAATGTGAGGGGAAAAACCCATGGCTCACATGGCACCCCCACTTGGGGTGCCCACCTGCGCAGCTGTCACACACCACTGCCCTCCAACCCAGCCTTCTGCAAGTGTCATTTCTCTCCTGCTCCCACGAGACTGAAGAGTAGGACAGTAGAAGGCACAGCTTTGCTGAAATAGATGCATCCACTGCTGGAGTGTGTTGGCAGCACCCACCACCACTGTGCCTCCACCAGTAAAAGGTCGCTCCAACACTACACACCCGGCCACCTTCTCCCACACACTCTTGAGCATGAAAGCAGGAAGAACCCAGCAGACAAGTCTGAAGATACCATCATCCCACAAAAGGAGAAGAGCTGCATGACTAGATCTAAGATCCAGAGCAGAGGCCAAAGCACCCACAGAGCTGATACAGCAATAAGCCTTGTATTGACAACTCTACAGGCTGAGCTATGCATATCCCACAAGGGACACCAATACCCAAGGCAGAATTCAAAGTTCACTGCAGAATGACTCCTAAAATCCTTTCAGGAAACTTCCCACAAACAAAAGTAATTTTCTTCTCAAAATTAGATACTTCAGGCTCCTAGGCTCTCATTTTAGGCACCTGAAGATGAAGAGAATTATGGAACAGATGACTCTCAGTGAAGTCCCATGTAAAAAGTTACTGTAGATTCAGGCCACCAGGATACTATTCTGGTCCTGCCTGGTGCTTCATCTCTCTCCCCTCACACCAGAATGCAGACAACTTAGTGGCAAGGCATCTCAGACACTTCTTCTCCCCCAGGCTGAACACAGTACCTCCTGTAACTGAGGCACAGTGTCAAATCATTCATCCTGCTGGAACAGGATGGAACAGTGGACACCATCTGTGTTCACTTTACAAAAGTGAAAAAGGTACAGCACAGTCCAACCCTCCTTGTCCAGCTAGAGACAGGTCTGAGTCACTCCTAAAAAGTGAGGCAACAGGCTACACTGATACAGTATTTCCTTTGTTGTGTAAAGGGAGGTACATGCTAATACATGTGGTGTTAAACTTCTATACAAAGTGCACCTTGTACCATCTTTGCCACACTTCCGTACAGCTGAAAAAAAGAAAAGGGAAACCAGAACCATGATGGGAAGACAACAAATACATGTGTGTTCTTCCAAGATGATGCTGTCTTTTCAGAGACAGACACTCAGGCTACTGCATCTACCAGCCCTTTTGCTTCAAGACACATATGACAGTAGCTACCAGAGTATCCTGTTCTTCTTTTCCACAATGCTTTGTGGAATCCAGCTGTAGCCATTGTGACCTCTGGCACTGCCCTCACAACCAGCACGGGCTGCTCTGCTGCCCTTAGAGATGAAATTTCTGGTATTTAGTAGTGATTCCTGGCACAATTCACTCTGATGACACGATCATGCAGGTGCTAATAAGATAAAACTACTAAGGACACATCCCAGTGTTTTTTCTCCCTCCTTTCACTTCATAGCAAACAAGGCTTCAGAGACCTCTCAAAAGCAGTCAAGCCCAACTTCCACAGAGCCCTGTATGGTATTGTATAGGCACAGTCAGAGCTGCTTTCTCCAGACACAGGGCTCCATTTTCCAGTACATAATTTTCACTTTGCGCTAAACAGACAACAGAGTGTGAAAACTCCCTTTTTTTGGGTTTGACATTATCGTACAGACAAGAAAACCATCTGCAGTTTTCAGCTTCAGCTTTTGCTCCAAGTTGGGATCTTTCTGTTACTTTTCCCAATACATTTTCGAGCCCAGACACTAATTCAGTCTACTCCCTACTTCAGCTGCTCTCCCACTCTGTGAGCAATGTCTGCTTTCTAGCACGATGCAGGAGTCACTAAACAGCACCTGAGCAGGGTGCTCATAATCCCAGGATGCCATAGCACAAACCAGGCTCCTTGAATGCAGTATTTACCCAAAAAGGGCACGAGCACGCCAGCTGCACAGCCCAGCACTGCTCACTCCTGAAGGGTAGAACAGCACAGGTGGAACTTCACTGCAGTCCGATATCACAACCTGTCATAGCTTCCTTGTTAAAGGAATCTGGGTAAAGAAAACACAAGCTGTATTTAAGCAATAATACCTTCTGGGAATGTCTAGCAACAAGTGCTCTGAGGAAGGAGCTGTGCCTCTGGCCCTTACCTTCACCAGCTCTCAGGCTGACTGAGTTAAAATAGCTGACTTAGAAGTCATAATTCCTATTCTCAACAGTAAAATAACAAAAAATTTTTAATGTACCTTTTAACATGCTGCAAAGTTAAACATGGCTTGCATGTTACCATGGATATAATTTCATGTTTATAAGACTGGTCTTTCCTGGCAGCTAAATGCTGGCACGGGAACAAATAGCAGAGCAGGATTTTGTTTGGCATTTTGCTTTGTTTAGGATAACAGCTAACTACTTTTTCTATTAACAAGCTTTTGATTTTACTGGAGCTTCTCTAGGAACAGAGTTCATCTCATTGGCATTAAACACACCACAACCGATCCTCCAGTCTGTGTGAGCAGAATCCTGAACTCTGTGGCACCACTCATGAGAACCAGGGTCATAGGATCAAGCCTGAGTATGTTTACATATCTGCCATGGCTGATATCAGACAGACACAGTGCATGAAAACATCCTTTATCTCTGCTTGCTTCATCTCTCAACCCAGAGAGCAGGGGTTGAGCTAGAACTTTTATTTAGAATAAAAACATAATCAATTCTGGATAAAATAAGGTACTGAAGTCAGGTTTTCATTTGAGAAGAGGAACAGTTACATTCCACAGGGTCCCAGGAAGAATCTCCAAAATAGACTTGCTAAATTGATATCAACTTAAAATCAGCTGCATTCACACAGAACAGCTAATGGAGCAAGAAAAAAAATCCTGACTGGCAGGAAGGTGTTACCAGTTCAGAATACCAAATTTAAATGCCTTCTTCACATCCACACCTAATGACTCGTGCCCACATCTGTTTCAAAGACTGATGTGTGTATCTCTAGCCCTGCTGGATGACTTACACAGCAAAAGTCACCTGGTATTCAGTGGCACAACATTTAACCCCTCAGTGAACGACACCAGGAAAAACTTTTGCCTGCTGGCTGGTAACATGTGGGACTGTATCAACTCAGCTGCTATTGCTAAGAGGTCTGAAAATAAGATGTAACTGCACAGACAATCTGGGGATTACACCACATCATGTCCCTCCAAATCACACAGCCAGAGTGTTTACCTCTGCCTGTGTGTTACTGTCACGAAAAATTCTGTACCTATTTCAGTGTCAGAGATACATATCAGACAAACCTGACTTCAGCTTTTGAAGTGGGTGGAGAGCAACACCGCCCCTCTCCTGTGCTGAAGTCTGCAACTAAACTGCATTTTACTCACAAACATATCTGTAGTTCTGCTGTGTTCTGACTTTTTAAAAAAATAATCTCATTGGACAGACACCACCAGCAAGTTTCTCCACTCTGTGGAGTGTCTTCACAGCCCTCCCACATAGTGAAAATGACTCAGACTAAACTACTAAATTTAGGGCATTGGTATTCTATGTGTTACGCTGGTGTTCATACAAGTAATGCCTTAAACAGTAAATTTCTGAATTAAGCATTCAGGCATCTTTGCTATGCTGCATTTGCCACTGAAACAGAACGGCAATGAAGGTGGGCTGAGGAGGAGGTTATTTGGATCATGATTTGGCTTGTGTTTAGGCTAGAATATGGGAATTTGAATGAGGTTTGCATGCACTTTTAGAAGTATCTATTGACCCAATATCATAATGTTTGATCTCAAGCGATGAGATCGTGCAAGATTAGCTGCCCTTGGGAGATTCCCTTCATCTCAGGCAAGAGACAGCAGGCTTTGACTCACAAATGGGGAGGATTTCTCTTGGGATGACTAGACCAATTCCCACTCCTCAGCATCCAACTCACCCATCTTTCTGATGTTCCCCTGCTGCAAGGATGGTTCATGAAGCAGCTGCTGAACTGCTGTTTGCAAATCCATGCAGTCAAATAGATCAGTACTTCTGTAATTCAATATAAAACACATAGAATTACTTATTGCAAGTTTTTAATTTGCAAATCAGACCCTGCTTCATGAGCAACAATCATCCATGTAGCAAGGGCAAGGTACTCTGGAAGAAAGTAGTGATTGCCAGGAAGTTTTGTGGGTATCACCCACAAGTCAGGGCTTTGCAGAGAGATTTGCCATGTGGTCACCACCTGGAAAAAAGGACAGCAAGTCCCTGGCCATATGAGGAAAAGAAGCAGCAATGAGAAGGATGGGATGAGAAGAGGAAGGGGAGAAAGAAGAGTGCTAATGAACCTTGTCAGTTGAGGCAGTCTTTCCTATCTGTTCACCTAAAATCACAAACAAATCACTATGAGACTGAAGTCAGGACAGAACCTGGCCAAGAGACCATACTGTCCTTCAGTCTGATCACACCACCTGCTGAAGCCAGCAAGAGTTTTGTGTGGGTATCTCAGGCAAGGACATAAAAGCAATGACTCATCTATTAATGAACTTTGGTTCTTTATCTGTTTGCCAGATGCCTCCAGAAAGGCATGGTTTCCTTAAATATTTGTGTTTTTTGAAACTGCTGAATAATCTTTACAAATACAGTTCATGATCTGCTACCCAATTAAAACCATGCAATTGCTAGGAGCAATCTGAGCTGTTTACACTGCACATTTCTAGCACATGCCCTTCCATTTTTCCTCATCATTGAAGCACAACTCTTTAATAAAAATTAGGTTCACGCAAAAACATTTTAACATTTTCATATACTCTGCTGTAACTTTCAGAAATGCTTATAATGGTCTGATGTACAGTATTTCAACCTGGGAAGCTGGGAATTCTTGTCTAAACGTCTGCAGAGTGGGTAAAGAATAATTCTTTCCAGCAAAACCCAAAACTTGTATGAACACCTGCCCCCAGGAAAATTTCCGCAGTACAATGTCTATCCTTGTCCTGGCCCCACCTGAGAAGCAGTGATCTTAAAAGACACCTAAGAGCCCACTTGATAGCATATTAAAAATCCAGGCTGAGAAGTGATCTGGAGGGATTATTTAATCTCTTTCCCTGCTCCAAAACAGAATAAATAACTTAGACCACCTCTGAAAAACATTCATCACACTTCTTCTTGCAAAAATTCAGACAAGAATATTCCACTTTCTCCCTAAGTAACCTGTGCCATGATTTTACTACTCATGCAATTAGAACATTTTTCCTAACACTTAAGCTGTGTTTCTTCACTTTATCACCTCATGAACGTATTTGTTCAACCAGGAAACTCTGACTGGGTCAAATTACCCAGTTTTATCAGCCAGATTTTGACTGGTAGCCGAGTCAGAGAATATAATGAAAGAAGATGTTGAAATCCAAAATTGAAAGATACACCAAGACCAGAAGAATATCTGTATGATGGCTACTGCATACTAGTTGCCCTATAAACTGAGAAATTACATTAGTTAAGCATTAATTACTCTTGGAAATTATTTTTTAAATAATTTTACCATTCAGGTCCATACAAACTGTCTGACAAATCTGTCCCACTTTTTGTCCTGGAATCCAAATCTTTCTTAAGAAGATTCATACTTCCAACTACATTAACACTCCCTTCTTTAGAATACTTAAAGGGGGATTGTAAAAAAGATGGGAACAAAATTTTAGCATGGCCTGTAGGATAGAACAAGGAGTGATGTTTTCAAACTAAAAGAAGTCAGAATTAGACTAAATGTGAGGAAGTAATTTTTTACAACAAAGGTGGTGAAACAACAGTACAGGTTGCCCGGACAGGTGGTCGATGCCCCATCCCTGGAAACATTCAAGGTCAGGTTGGACTGGGCTCTGAGCACCTGATCCAGTTGCAGATGTCCCTGCTCATTGCAGGGGGCTTGGACCCAGTGGCCTTTAAAGGTCCCTTCCAACCCAAACCATTCTGTGATTCTATGGACAAGTACATCCTCAGTGCTAAAACTCAGTTAAAATATCTCCCTAATAAATTCTACCTTGTGAAACAGAACTCCCTCAACATATCCTACAATGGTGATCTATTGGTGAGGTTTTGCCATATTGCCTGTCCAAGCAACATCCACATAAAGTGTCCCTTGCCACTGAGGCTTGACTAATAAGTGCTTCCAAGAGTCACTCAAAGCATCTCTGCACTCGTCCCAAGCAGGTGCTTTAAATTACACCCACCTGTCAAAGAGGCTCTGCTCTTCTCCTTGTAACTTCATCCAGACAAGTCTGTCCTTCATTATTCCACAACTTCAGGACAAGCATGGATAATGCTTCTCCATTTCTCCAAGCCTGTCCTTACAGAATGAGCTGTATGAACGTCCCAGTCCTATGACCGATCCCAGCAAATTTCTAACACCTCTGTGAAGTATTTAATTTCACTCTATGCTACAATGTCAGGTCCTTTTCCCGTGTTTGTATTGACACTGCCCTCTTAACCTTCCAAAGGTGCTAACATTCACTCTTTTAAGCCTTTGCACTGATCTCTTTCAAACTGAGCATAAAGCCCCTTTCTCACTAGGCTGCTGTAGGGTGCATTGGGATGGAGTCCTATTTCTTCATCATCTGAGAGAGAAATTCATACCCCTGCCTTCAAAATATGACATTAGCAAGTGGCAAATATGCTATTTCCACACTTTAGATTAAAAAATGAAGGGCTTGGTATTCCTGAATTGAAACATTTAATTTCAGTGAGTTGAACCAAGCCAAAATATTTTGTTTTGACCCAGTTTGACATCAGTTTGTCTCATCTGTCTAGAGTGAGCCTCTCTCTCCAAGCTTTTTCCCATGATCCAGCACGACAGTAGGTAAGAGGGGAAACTGCAACACACCCTTGGTTAGATAATGCAGAGGTGGGAGTGGCTGTAAGAAATAATCAGGATACAATCCTACCCGTCCCAAAAATACCACAGTAGTTCACACAAATGGTTCAGACTCAATATTAGGTAACACACAGCAACCCAGCTCAACAAACTCTTTTGAAATGGATAACACTGACTCAAAGCAAAGTATTTCAGTTATACCTTCCTGGTGACTCCTCCTTAAATTTCAATTTCACATAATTTTTGCATAAAAGTCACTTGAACACCAAGTATTTTTTAACATAATATAATTAGCAACTGTAGAAATAGATCAGTCATGATGACTTGCTGCACAGGAAGATCAGAGTACTGATTCATACATACTTTATATACATTGAATTGCTTCAGAAACCCAGTACTTTTACATCTTCTTCATACCATGATAGTTCAAAAGGAGGTCTTTGCTCTGCAATGGCTTGCACATGATGGGAAGTGATGCTAATCATGAGAATAACCAGAAAATTCTTTTGAGCCAAGTAGATGACATCAGTCACAATGACATTAGTCATCCACTCCTCAATCTGAGGAGAAGGAACCAAAAAATGTCATTCATCAACTCCTGAAGCTGCTAAAGACTTAAGGGAAGTGTACTATTTCCCATTCTTTCTGCAATCATTGTTACACAAAGTGACACAAGCTGCTATTTTCTGTTCCTTCTCTAGAAGAATGGTGGTTACTCTCTGTGCAGGTTACAAGAGAGACTTTGATCTCATTTAACTGCCTTGTACTCCCTCTGTCCTCTCTTAATCAACACACGACCCAGAAAGAAAACAGGACCAGAAAATGCTACACAGTAAGAAGATATAGAGCCTGATGCCACTAGCCTCTGCAGCTCATAAGGGCACAATGAGTGATATGTCACTGCTGGTTAACAGTGACAGAGGAGAAAGTTGGCATATATGGTGCCACGGCCATACACACCAGTGAGAATAATCAGAAAAGCGTGAGGAGTGGTAAGCAACGTGGAGAAGCGCACACACAAGGAAAATCTCCCAAAAAGCTGATAGTGAAGCATCAGAAGATGTTGACTGCAGAGGGTTCAAAGTGGAGGACTATAAGAATAGATGCAGGAATTAGCACTGCAGCAGAGAGACAGACTGCTCTGGAGCAGCCAGCCTAACAAACCACAGTGCTGAGATCAATGAGATAAGTACCACTGATCTCAGTGAGCTGCGAGGTGGGGGAAGTCCAGCAGGAACTGACAGGAGGAGAAGCTGACTGGCCCCTATGTTTCCATGGTTTGGAATGGTTTGGGCATCTCAGAGATGCTGGTGTAGCAATCTATCACTTTCACCCCAGCAAGGAGACCAGACTACCCAGCAGCCCTGGTGAGAACAGAGACCTCTGTAGACGACATGGTTACAACAAGAACACTCAACATCCCCAAGGCAGAGACTGGCCAGCTCCAGAAATATCAGTTCTTGAAATCCCTCCCATTCTTTGTTTTTGGAAGACAGAGGTAGTGAAAAAGAGGATTAAAATCAGAAATATCAACCCTTCTGACAGAGGGATAAATAGACCAAGTTAATAGTAAAGCAATATTCCTGAGAAGGCCAAGAAAGATCTGTGGCTGGGAAGTCCAGACACATCTAGCACATCTGGGGAAGCTCTGCCAAGGTTTTCATGGCACCTGGTCCTCTGGGATGACATTCTGGCTCACTGCCCAATTAGAATTTGCCCTGGAAGGTCTTTATGGCGTAGATCCTCAGCTAGAGTAAACAATGCTGCTGCTTTCTAGAAGCAGGACCATTTTGAGCAGGAGACAATTATGTCCCAGATCTCAGACTGGTAGGGTGGTTTTCTCAGGCGAGCTACATCTGACAGCTTCACAATGAAAGGAAATGTTATCCATGGCATGAAACTCCAATTCAACAAACAAACTGGAAACTGACTTTAGAAGAAGTCCTGTTAACAGACGGTACCAAATCCAAGTGGCAAAGACCACAACTACTTCTTCACATTTTGCATTTTGTCTTTTGTGTGCATGTGTGCTTCAGCCCCAGAGAAACAGATTATGACTCAAGATGTGGAGCTAATTAAACTGTAACATACTAAAAGAAGATTTGGCTGTGTTGATATATGTGGAGCATGGTACAGCATGATACTCCTCTATAAACACTGATACACCTCCCCAGGATTTCTCAAAATTATGAAATAATTCAGAGTATCTCCAGAAGCAGTCTCAGATTTGAATGCCAATACTAAAATTAAAACATGCCTGAACTAGATAAATCAGATAACCTAAGACCATATTTACATACCTATAAAAAGAAGATGAAGAGGGACAACTGGAATAGTAACTGTGTACTGCACTTGTTGCTAGGCCTTACCTTTCTACAGCCAGCTGCATTGAATCCAGATTTATTGTCTTCAAGAGATGGTATCTAAGACCTCCTGATTTGTTTTTTACATTGTCCAGTAAAAACAACTTGATTACAGTGAAATAAGACCCACAGCAGCCCTCTTTTTCCCAGAGAAAGAAATTGTAAAGATACGATTTTAATTATGTTCCAGTGCTCACTTATAACAAATGGCTTTTTACACCATGCTAACAACATAAAAAGCCTCTAACTCTGAGGTGGCCCCTGCTTTGCCTGGTATGAATGGAGCAACACTAACCTAAGAAGTGTTGATGTACCAAACAAGAAGGGGAACAAACTTTCAGTGCAGAGCATCTTCACAGCAGTACACTTTTATCTTCTCCAGGCTCTAACTGGCCTAGACATACTACTGGCTTGAGGAAATTTAGAGTGAGGTTTCTGATAGATGAACTGTACCAGCACCTTCTACTAGGCTTTAAGATATGTCCAACCTAGCCGTACATCCTGCCAAAAGTTACAGCTGCCACTGCAGAGCCAGCAAAAGGGAAGCTCTCTGTGTGTCTCACCATGCAAGAGAAGCTCACTGAAGACATGGCAAAGAGGAGCTCTGGGCATATGCAGTATGCTCAGGCATCTGCAGCACATCGATCTGTCTGTGGGCAACAGATGCCTTTGCAGACATGCAGCACTCCAGACTCTTTTTATGCTCATTTGCATTTAAATACTGCTAATTGGAAATCAAACTCACACTTCCCTGGCTGTGAGCAAGAAATGCATGCCCCTTTAGTCTAGAGTTAGTGCCTAGGCTTGGCTAATGATGCTGGCTCTCTCCACCACCCGAAGAGACAGGCGGTGCTGCTCCATGATTCACTCTCCTGCATCTGCAATGAATCACTCTGGCCACCTTCAGGGAAGAGGGAGACACAGAGAGTGCCCATGTGTTGCCTCAACTAGAGACCTGGACTTCAGACTGCTCAAGGAGGATAAGACACAGCCTACCTGAAAGGCAAATCTTTTGAATGTATCCAGTGGTCAAGGCAAATGAAAAAGGAACTCGGACTGTGGCTTCTTGACAGAATAACCATACAAAGCTATAATGAAAGGAGCAAAACAAACCCACCAATATTAATTACAGTAACACAAGAGGCAATTCCTGTAGAAGTAAACAGCTGTTCCACATGAAACTCGAGTGTGCCACAGCCTGTAGATGTGTATCACACATCTGTCCAATATGAAGGCCACTGCCAATTCACACACTGTGTATGTTTTCAGTCAGAAAAGAAATGTAGCCATTGATCCAAGGGCTTGGAAATCAGATCACAAGACTCTTTCTGTGTGATTCTGATATCCTGCATGAAACTTCCTGTCCAGACAAACACCTGTAACCTCATGCTTTCAACATAGCTTTGATTTATATCCTTTGCTTGGCTTCTGCAGTACTTTTAACCCTTCCATAGAGGGTCTGCTTGTGCCAAGGCTGCACAGCTGGGGAAGTGGCAGGGAAGAACAAGGCTCTACCAGTGGGAAAGCAGACAGACTCTCCTGCTGGTTTCAAAGCTTCTGCGGGGGCATACCATGCAGGGCAGGCTGCCAGGCTTCTTTCAGCAATAGCTGCATTGCCAGGAAGCAGAAATGACCCAAGGGATCCACTGCATCACACAGAGGCACAAGATTTGCATGCACAGACCTTGTGCTCCAGTGGTCCCGGTGCAGCTGCCTGTTCTGTGGTGGGGATTCTGCCACGCCCATGAGAGGGCAATTCAAGACCCTTTGCAACAGTCCCAGAGACCAGATCAAGTTTGGTTGGCTCTGTAATATCCAGGTGTTTGGTATGACATGTCCCTTTCTCTCCTGGGGGAGTGGGATTTTGTGCATTTTCATTCTAAACCCATGAAGCAGGTAGCTAGATGAAATACAGCACAGTCAGGCTCTGAAAAACCTTGTAGGTGTGAAGACTGCAAGTGACATACATAATTCTTCACTTTACACTTCTTTGATCACTGACTTGTGGATTGTTCTCCATCTGAAAAATCCTAACTATCCATTTTACATGGGAATTTTGTCCAGAGTAACTGAGATATCTTTATACATAGATCTGGCATTGAGACTGCAAGGGCAGTGAGATCCTGATCTGGCTAGGCTTGTACCTACCCTTTGACTGAGGCAGAAGAGCAAATGTCTATGTCAGCTACATCTGGAAAGAAAAAGAGTTTCTGTTTGAGTCAGTACAAGGCACCAGGCAGCCAGGAACTGACTACTCCACTGGGTTCCCAACGCTTACAACAACACCCCTCATCATCCAGCTTTTAAAAGATCAGTCACTCTGAAGTGTATGCCACCAGATGAAATATGCCCATTATGCCATATAAGCTGAATGCTTTGAGAGCACCTCTTACAGCAGTTTGTCCTGTACAGCTCCTTACAGGATCCTGTTTCCAAGGCATATAAACCAACCAAGCTGTCTAAACCAAGTTCTATATAAGCTGTGGATACACACACCACAAACCAAGAACAGCAGGAGGACACAGTCTCCTCCCTGCAAGTATATCATAAATAATACAAATCAGACTATGAAACATGGGTGAAGACTATCAAGTGTATGCAGCAGTCGTGACTTACACCTACCAAAAATGTGTGCCAACACATCACATCAATTGACTTTCTTTTCACTTGGTCTGATCTGACCTTGCCATGTTCATTCCAGTAATAGAACAGCTTCAACCTCAAAGTTATCTTTCAAATAACATTTTTTAACTGATAATATGCTCCCACACTTAAATTAACCAAACTTTTAACTACCCTTTAACCTATTCTTTTCATACAGGTTTAACACCAGAATAGTTGGAAAAATAAAAGAGTATATATTTAACAAAAACATGTGTTTTAGTACTTGACAGTACATGTCAAAGTCAACAAACCAAAGAGCTCAAGCAATCCAAGGTAGTGCATGTTTTCATCCCATTTATTAGTTTTCGAATTCAGCAAACGGGATTTTTGACTGCATTTAAAGAGGAAATCAGCAAATCAATACTAAATTTTCTGTAGAAGAGAGAGGCATAAAATAACTGAAGTTACCACAGAAACAAACTTAAGAAAACTGGTGTCACAAATCAAGTAATTAAGCAGAAAGAAGAACATTATGTTTTCAAAAATTATTGATATACTGCGATATACTATTGATACACTATGTCACATTTGGGACACAAATATTTATTATCCTGCAGCTCCTGTTCCTTCAACCCTTGGATTAATTTTATTCATGTCTTTCTAGTAAAGAACAACTCAGCTATGTCCAGGAAGTGAACACTAAGACAATACTATGTTGCATTTGCCTCTCCCTTGAGAAGCAGAAAGTACATTTCATGTCAAATTATTCCATGCACAGGGAACACTGCAATGCTGCATACATACAGCCATCCGTGGATTACAGGATTAGACTCCTGTGTTCACCCTGGAGCAGTCTAAAAAATTTAAATTAAACTGCCATAAAGTAGACAGGGGCAGTCTTTTTAGCCTTGCCCTACAGTAGAGCAGGAAATGTATTGTGCTGTGTATTTGCCTTATTAGTTAGTTCTTCCTGCCAAGAAGCAAGTTTCCCTAAACACCAGAAGCAGACAGAGAACTTTGAAGGTTTAAATCCTTATGCTCTTTCAGCAGGACATCAGCAATGTCCATTTCTTCAACAACTCACAGTGCAAAGGGTTGTTGTTTTCCCTGCAGGACTCTAATCTGATAAGGAGCCAAGACTCAAGCCAAATCTCAGCAAAAAGAAAAAGAAAAATAATACATCTTCCTCTTTTTTTTTCCCCTTGCTCACAGAACATTACCAAACTGGCCTTTAGTATAAGTTCAGCTCACAGAAGTAATTCTTGAAAGCCCATTGGTGGAGAGTGCATTTCCTCCTTCTTTCAGGTTGAAAAGGAAACTTTCTGTGAGTTTACTGTAATGGAGTGTTTGTCTGTATCAGAAACAGCCTGACCTCTCCAGCCACAAGATTAAATACCAGCAGCCCACTCTGTCACTAGTTCACTATTAGGAAATTACATGGGAGGAAAGACACAACATAAAATTCACAGGGAGAAAAATAGAAAAAAGAAAAAAAGACATCAGTAGTGGTGGGAGTGAATGAACAAGCTTAATAATGAAGCCAGTAAAAAGGAAAATACCCTCTGGCCGATTGATAATAAAAGGTTACTTGAGGCAAAGGGTCACATCCTGAGCAGTGCAAAGCTGCCCAGCTTCTCCAACCTCAGCAAAGCAACAGTGATTTACAGCAGCTGCAAAAAGCCCCAGGAGACAGAAAAACCCAGCTATAAAAATGGAACTGGAGGCCCACATTTTGAAAAGCTTCCACTCACTTTTAGAACCAGACTGAGGTACAGAGGTGACTCTGAGGGTTTGTTTCTGTGGGGGAGTTCCTGTGAAGTAAGCTGAAGTGTGAATTTACACTGCATTTACTGCTGGGTCTTAAGTAGGCTGTAAATTCACACTCAACCTATTTTACAGGGATTTCCCCAAGTAGATAAACCCTAAATTTGCCTCCTAATCATGGAAGTATACAAAATAAATAGATGTTTTCAAAACCGCAGACCCACACAGGAATCCTTCTATTGCTTGTAGGGGAAAGTGGGTACTGGAGAGTATATACTGTACTCCTGCAAGTGTAGGGTGCCCTTCTTTCAACCACTGACCCCAAGGCCCCCTCCAGGCATCTCTCTCAATATCCCTGTTTTCAATAACCATCTTTGAAGCATCTGGCTCTGTTGCAGTTTCATGTCAGACTTTTCCCTTCCTGATTCCAGTTCCACATATGGAGGTCCATGTTCTCCATACTTACTCACCCCTGACCCTCAAGGGCAGCAGTAGAAGTGTCCTGGTGCAGAGATATCTCCTTGTACCAGTTCCTTACCTCTGAACCAACCTCACCATGCCCTGACCATTCATGCCTCACCCACTCCCAGAAGCACTGGATCTCTGGGTTAATGGATGTTTTTTGAAACCTCCCTCATATTCATAAGTTTAACTCCATGCCAAGAAATGCCAAGAAGTTGGGCAAGATTTCTCACATTTTCTTGGCTGAAAGATGCTTTTACATGCAGCTGAACAGGCAGCCAGAGGCCTTTGGCAGGAGCCAAGAGGAAGCAGCTGGTATGGTCACAGCTTCATCAGGGTCCTCAGGCTGGGAGTTTGGTCTTCAGCAGGTTGGGGTGAGCAGCTTGAACCACACAAGGCCTGGGCTCTCCCCCTGGGAACCCCAGTGAGGCTGTAATGGAGCAGAGCATTTATGCCTTGACTAATCTGGGACCTTGCACTGCTTGAAAAGCTGCCTGTGCTGGCTCAGGCACTCGCTGCACCAGTGTCAGCTAAGTCTCCCCTGGGGCCATAGCACTAACAGTGACAGCACTGTACCCTGAAGGATCCTTCTCAAGAAGTCAATTCAGTAATATCCTTTGTCACCTGAAGCAAACAACAGGTTTCTCAAAAGCAGGCTGGAATCCTTTCCTTCAATGAAATGCCTGATTTTGCAAAGCGTGAAAAAGAAGGTCAGTAAAGGCTTAGAATTTCGAGCCCCAAGATCGATGAGGGAAGCAAAACGGCATAAAACAGCTTTTGATTTCAGCAGAAGAAACCAACCACAGTGAACAGTCATCACATACACTCCTTATCTGCTGAAGCAAGTAATAGTGGTCTGAAGAACAGGAATCACTTTCTAACAGGTACAGGACTGAAAAAGCTCTCTGAGAGACACGGGAACCTTCCAGCCCTTGTCTAGGTTTCATTTTTGATGCACATGATGATTCTGCACAATAAGCATCTCTGAGCATAGAAAGAGCTCAGCACCCTTTAAGAGCTAAAGCCTGTGCTGCAGACCATTTCCTCCATTCCATTACCTCTGACTTTCTTGGTGTCTCTTTTCTCTGTACCATCTGAAAACATTTGTGCAACTGAGTTCTACCAGCTAACATACTTAAGGAAAGGCAGTGTCTGAGCTTCACAGAGGTTTCAGGGAAACTGAAGTTTATATTAGCTCAGAAGCATTTATCTTGGAAGTGTCTGTGCTTTTGTCCAAACAGAAAGCATCAACAACACAATAAGAGCACCCAAACCTCAGCAAGCCAACACCATGATTAATGATTGCTCACAGAACACTATTTCACAACAATCCACAGAGTTAAAAAAGTAATAGAAATTTTGAAAGGTACATAAATACTAGAGAACAGAAATTATGTCATCAGAAGACAAGGTTGGATACTCTGGAAAAATTCTTCAGTGTGCATTATTCACTTAGCTGAAATAATTCCTCCTTCCTTTTCCTCTTGCCCTGTTCAGGAAGAAGACCATATAGTAGAATATGGGAGGTCATACAGTATCTTCCACACACTGTCCAATTGCTTCCAACCCCAGAACAAGACCTTCAAACTGGGCCAGTTGTTAAAAAAAGCTGAGTGACAAGATGACACAAGGTCTGAAGGGAGTAATGTTGTGTTTTCATACAGGTAGGTCTGAAGGGAGTAATGTTGTGTTTTCATACAGGCAAACTGTAACAGGTTTCCATCTTGGGTTTTAAATCTATTTATGGCAATATTCTGTCTATTCATACAATGTACATTTGGGATAAAGCATCTAAATAAATGTATAAACTTTTGAAAGAACATTTTATGGTTTTAATTTTCAGAGTACAATTTCTTTCATTTGTAGCTTTCCCAGGCTGTAGATTTCTTGTCCATCCTCTCTCTCTCATGGTGTTTAAAACTCCAGAACCAAGTTATACTAAGTCCCTACTGAACCTACCACTTACAAGGTAGCAGGGATAACCACCAGCACATTCTCTAAATAGGGCACCTCAGAGAATTCAGTTGCCAAAACACATCCAGCAAGGCAAAGGAACAAGGCCCTCCATGTTATTTTAACAACCTACTGTCCCCTGAAATAACTGGCAATACTAATCTATTTATCTTGCAAGTAAACAAATGTACATGATTTTCCCATGCAATAACACACTGATTAAACTTACGAGCGTTTCAGACAGGGCATATTTCTCAAATAAAAATCAGACCTTATTAACCCTCAAAGGAAATTCCACATAAGAACACAGCATCAAAAAGCCAGGAGTATGTAAGAATTCAGTCTGAGTTTCAGTCAAAATTCAGTGATTCCTCTTAAACCGCTTCAGTTGCAATGTTTTCAGAAGAATAGCGAGCTGTTTTTTGAGAGCTAGCCAGTAAAAGGAGCATGGCTTTCCTTCTTACACTGTCACATAGTAGGGAGGCCTTTGTGCCCTGCTAAATGTAAAATATTTTAGGAAAACAAAACCAGGAAACAAACTGTGATTTGGTCAAGAGTTCATGCTGGCTGAATCACTGTGGTGTGGAAACCACCAGCTCTAAAGATGGAAAATCCGGAGCCATTCATTACCTCAAAGAAGGAAAAGAAAAGGAAAAAAAAAAAGAAAATAAAAAGAAAAAAAAGAGGCATTAAAGACCCATTTGGCTTGCTGGTAACCTCCCCCAACAACTAAAACACAGAAGAGGCTACCTATCGATAGATGCCTTGATCTTTTTCCTCTTCATCTCTCTCAGAGCACAGTCAGCAATTCAATCTGCACCATAGTTTTTCATATTGGGTGCAGTGAGAATTGTTTAAATGTCACTCCCTGACTCAACATGGAGAAATGCTGTAGGGTCAGAGCACTGCTTCTTCCCTCCACATCCTGCACCTATTGCCCTCTTCAGCCTTTCCCCACAAAAAAAAAAAGAATTCTACATACTTTACAGATTGAACATGGCCAGTTTCTAAGTACAGATCCGTTCAGACTTCTCTGGATTGCCTTTTGTTATCTGAGAGGTTCCAAGGAAATATTGCTCAGAAGCAATTAAGGCCAACTGCTCTTAGACAAAGAATGGGCACATTTAGTGAGGCAACACAGCCATTTGAAAGAGGCCTGGAAAATCTGAACACTGTTAAAATGTATCTTCACAACAACGTCTAATCATGATATTTGTGTTGTGCTGGTGCATTACATTGTCTTTCACAAGCCAAAATCTTACTAGGAAATCATTTTAGCAAACTTTAATAACCAAAGTGTTGTGCCCATTGCTTGTAGCAAGGAGAACAGTTCTTGACAACGACCTCACCACACATTTTTTGCTTTCCTTGCTTCCAACGTGCTGGCATACAGAACCACGCTGTACTTAGGCAACAAATACATTTGTCTCAGCTAACCATCACGTTATATGACATAATGCTGTCACTAAAGCTAAGAATCCTATCTGCTTCCAGATTGACCTGAACACTGTGCAGCTTTTTTGTCCATCCTGGAAGAAATGACCAAGAGCTGCAGCACCAAGGGGATGTACCTGTGAGAGTTGGTCCAGGGGCTAAACATCAGAACATGAGGAGAAACCTAGGATCAGCAGCTCTGCAACATATTTCCTTACACAGACTTATCTACATCGTTTATTCTCTCTGTGCCCCCGCTCTGTAAAATGGTACTTTTATATAACAGTCTCTGTGAGAATATGGTATGAAGTGGCACATTGACAGGGAACATGGAAATACCTCTGAATCTATGATAACTCTGCATTACCAATCAGTCATTTTAAACACTCAAAAATGAATGATTCCAGAGAATGTTACAGTGGAAGTGACTCACAAAAGACTAAAGAATCAACACTCTCCTGAGCTGAATTCACTTTTGTGAGTGTAAGTTTTAAAGGGTTCATTTACCATAGTGATTCCATTTGGAAAGCAGTCTGAAAATTATAAGTAGCTTTCTACAGAGCAGCCAGCTAGCAACAATGTTATTTCATAGCACTGGTGTCAATGACCAAGGATGCCTTCCAACTCAGCAAAGCATGTTCCAGGATGTCTTGAGAAAAAGATTTATAAAAGCTGCACAATCAAAAGCCTGGGACTCTTGCACATTCATTTTGAACACTTCTTAATGGAGCTGGTGTTACAAAGTCCTTCTACCCCTATCAAAATTTCACAGGCAATATGTCAGGAGGGAATCCCTCCTAAATACTAAATCACAGTAAACTTCAGCTAGGAGCCAACTTTACCTACAGAGGTTTGCATCAATCATTCATTCTTCCTTTCTCTTTCCTGGAGGGCTTATCAGGCATGAAAGCTCCTGGTGATCTCCTCTGGGTTTTCACAGCTCTCAGCTCCACATGCTGCCAGCACCTGTAACATGAAACAGTATATTGAGTACTCCCTCTGCCCTGTCCCATTACATGGGTGTTCAAGTTTGCAGCAGCAGTGTGTTTCTGAAGCCAGAATGCCCCACTTACTGTGCAGTCCCCAAGCAGAGAGTCCTTTCAGATGGAACCAAGCTGCAAGAGGTGCCCCAGCAGCACAGGCAAAGCACACTGGCTGCACACAGTGTGCAGGCCGGGGCACCTCAGCAGAGCTGCAGCTCTCCACATCCACTCCTAGATCCTACTACAGTGGCTTGTGGAGAAATTGCCTTGCACATTCACACATTCTTTATCCTCCAGGGAAACTTAACAAACCTTTTCTACTCTCTACAACCACCCAAAACTCACACTGTTCCCCTCCAACAGCCCAAAAAAGCAGATTGATGCCTGTTTTTTCAGATATTTACCCAGCCAGCACCTCCAGTGGATCATAACATTTGTACTGCTATATTTCTGAACTAATTGTTAAAACTGTCTGTCACCATTTAGGTTCTTGCCCATCTGCCAGTATTCTGTCACTCACCTCTTCCCTTTTACCTATTTCTACTCTTCATTTCTTTCTTTGGGACTCACTTGTTCTGTCGTGATTTTAGTGAGGAATAAAGCTTGAACTCATCACTAACACCAAATTGATCTGAAATAACTCAATTTTCTGTGATTTCTTAGATTCTATGTGACTGAGTTTCTATGTAAGTTCTACCAGCACAATCTGAACCTTCACACTATCTATAGAGAAATAATCTGCTTTTATCTACCCATTAACTGCACCATGGTCTTTTCTTTGGGGGCCAACGCAGGACCCACGGAACTGAATGGAAGGACATCAGCTGACTGCAAGAAGCAGTCCCCTAAACACTCTTAATGAAGTCATTCAAACAACTGATGCTATTTATGTTGAATTTCATGAGTATTTGACATTCAGAGATAACCATGTATGTTCTGTGTCTTTAGCGAATACATTTTTCCTATTATACAATCTGAAAAAAATACTGGTTTTGTTCTAATGTAATTGTAAGAATCAAATTTATATACAAGACCTTTAGAAAACAGAGACCCACCTCTAAATGCAAAGAACAAACATTTGCATTACCTATTTATATTAAAATATGCAGAAATTTCCAAAGTATTCAGTCAACTTATAAATTTTTATAACTTCTTCAAATTGTTAACATTTTTTTAACACACAGCATTATTTCAGCTTTGTGGAAGGCTCAATAACAATCTTTCTGGTCTGGAAAAAAGGAAAGAACATTATAATAAAGAATGCAGAATAAATAAAAACAAAACAGTACAAGCCGTACATCCACGCATACAAAGACAACTTTCATGGTGAGCTATAAGCAAGTATAATAACACAATGTGCTGCATGTTGATTTCACCAGTGAAAAGAATTTCTCCAGTTATTGAAGACTTTCCTGGCAGAATTTCAGAAAAAAAAATTCTGACATTCTCCCAATCTGACTTCTGTGCAATGCAAGTCATGCACATTTTAAACACTGATGAATAATGGTGCCTTTCTTCTCAGAACTGTTAACAGCTGTAGAAACTATTATAGCCTGCTTAAAATCATGTCTCTGTAGTCAATACTCTCCAGACACTTAGCAATACTAAAGCTATTCCTGGGGCTAAACTAGAATTGCTATGTGAGTACAAAGTTTGATTTATGTTGAAATGAAACAACAAACATCTGATCTTTTCTTTTTTTAAATAGCCATTCACATAAACACAAGAATCAGCTGCATAACTAGAAAGTGATGTACCAAATTTACAGAAACTGGACAAAGACCACCCACAGTTCAAGAAGAAAAGATTTGTCAAAAGGTGAAAGATTGCTGGTTAAGATACTTTGCACAGCCATGGCCACCTTAATGTCTTCATGGTGAGGCTGTGGTTTGTTAAGTGTTGTTTCATGAATCCAGTTTTTCAAGCTTTGTGAAATACACAAAATTATCAGCAGCCCAGTGCAATACCTTGGCGATGCTCATCACCAGCTGCTCTCAGACAGATCACAGGCACAGTGGACTGCCTAATAAAATTATCCAGACGCATTCAAGAGGAAATCAAGATCTCTGTGTACTAATGTTATGTTTTCACATCACAGGTGGGAACAGGAGAAATGCTCAGTTGTGGCTACCCTCACATTTTTGAAGCTCTGACTGGAAAAAGAGAGAAGACACAAGTGGAACAAGAGCAAATCTCAGAAGACATAAGATTTCAGATATGTTCTATATATTCATGTACATTACTAAGCTGTGCTGAAAATACAGCGTTGATTTCTCATTTCAACAAACTGCCACCAAAATTCCCTTTTTTTTTTAGACATCTTCACCTTTCAAGAAATGAAAACATCTAAGCAAATATCAGATTTGTCAAGGGTTTATGATCTCTGACAAAGACAGCAATTAATTTGACCAGTAACAATAATAAAGTAAGGATTAATCTAACTTCAAGTAAAGAGTCTCTTTCTCCAGAAGAGTACCATAAATTGATCAGGAAGCCTTAAGCAACCTCAAATTAATGCTACAGCTTCTTCCACATTAATTCTAAATCTTTAGCCCTTAAAGTATCTAGAAAGGTGAAAGATAAGCTAATTGTTCAGCTCATTATTAATTCTTCTCCAGTCAGGAAATCACCTTTTTTATAGCACCACACTTCATCTTGTAATCAGAGGTTTCAGGGCAATTTAGTTGTGTACCAGTGTGGCACAGGTACACCTCCCCCTGCTCCAGCAGACATGCAAGCACCAGAACAATCTGTGTGTCCTTCTGCTGCCCCAGGTGGCAACAAACACAGCTCTCCACACACAGCCCCTGTGCTTGGCTGGGGAAAACATTACCGGGCCATGACTATGGTAGACTCAGTGTTGCTTTCTGAAAAGCCAGTTAGTCCCACCAGCTGACCTTTGCTGAAATGTGTGACTGCTGCACTTGCCCAAGGATGGAAACTCACTCTCAATAAAACCTGCCTTGCCCACCCCCACTGTAATGGGACTGTGCAAGACCGAGGGCTCCAGAACCAAAGCAAAGTTGGGACTTCCAAATGCAGACCTAACACACAGCAGAAATGCTGTCATTCTCTCTACTTTCAGGTCAAAATCAAGTTTTGTGCTCAAGACTCCAGTTTGCCTTCACACAGTCCTATCCCAGGCTGCTCCCAACCCCTCTGCTTTTCTTCTTCCCTACTCACTTGCTCTACTTTTCTCATTCCTTTTGTCCTTTATGTCTCCTTTACTTCTCTGTGCTCTGAGCCTTAACCCATGCTGCTGCCTGGGCTAAGATCTCTACCCCCCGGGAAGGCTTTGGATGTGCTATCTCAATAAATTTGGAATAACACTTACATTCAATGGGAATAAAGCTGATCCATATCATTGGGGCTCTCTTGCCAAATATCCTTTGTCCTTCCTCTTGCCTCATCCTGTCTTTATTTAGTATCTGTAACTCTGTTCCCTTCTCCTTAGCTGTTGGCCTACACTTGGTATTTGCCAATTTTGCCATACTCAGACTGAGAGCTCCTTCAGGCACAGTACCAACTTGTTAGATTTTCCCTACCTTTGTCTGTGAAATGGTGTATTTTAAACGTTTTTCTATAACAATGGAAAGAGATTATCAAATTACAACACCAAAGTAAAAAGGTGTGCACATAAGGAGAATGAGGACACACTATTTTCTTCAGTTGTAATAGGAAACTAAGGAATGACATTTTTCAAAATCACTGATCATATACAAGGCAAAAAGGCATTGTTTAGGAAAAAAAAGCATAAGAAAAGCACCAAGGTTACTAGAAGCTATCATATCCTTTGGTCTAGGAATTTCAGCTGGGCTCTGGCTCTTAATTCAGCAGTCACAAAGCAATGCTGCAAGTACAGTCCTCTGGGGACTGCAAATGAAAATAAAAGTCATATTCAAATCAGCCGATTTCAAGGTCACGTATTTGAATTCAAGGCAGCAGGGAACCAAAAAGCCTTCCAAAACTTACAAAATAAGTACAAATCATGCAACCAGGAAACTCTCACAGGTATAACACTAACCTGGATCTGCTAAACCCAGTGCCCAGTAGGTTCCACTGAACAGAATAAGAAAAATTAGGGTGTGGGTTAAGAGGGCAGATAATTTACAATGGGAGACTAACGTGGACCACATGGAAAATTACGTGGCTTGGAATGCAGACAAGCTTAAGAAGAGGGTGAAGCAATGGCTATTTTGAGAATCTCTACCAGTCACTGCTATGGAGTGCTAATAACACATGTTAAATGCACTAAAGGCTGCAACATAGGCAGAAAGAGCCAAATAACCTTATATAATGATATAAAAAAGTGATTTCATCCATCACAAAAAAAAAAAATATAACAGAAAAATCTCTAGCATGTAGGCATAAGTGTCAGAACAGTGTGAAACAGAGCAATAGATCAGGAAGATCTGATCCTTGGCACTATTTCCAGAATGAGAAAACTTTTAAGACAGGTTACTTCCTTACCTGTCTGTGGGTAGGAAAGCCACCGATAACTGAAAAACTCTTAAGCAACCTTCTGTGCTGTTTTCTATTGCAATAATTGCACATTGACTGCTCAGGACTGAATGGTGCCTGGTTTCATTATTCCAAAAGATGTAACTATCCATTCAGATACTTGCACTGCGTCTCTCCTAGCGTGGAGGGACTACAAATATGAACACACAGGGGCAAACAGTACTGTTCACACTTCCCATTTTGGCTGGTAGAGCTGTGCCAGGGCAGTCCACGGGCAGGTGCTGTCGTTTCTGACAAGCCTGTTGGGTAACAGCGACAGGAATCTGTCAGATGCAGCCCACACACAGGATGTGTCCCGCACAGCATGCTGACCTCCTCCAAAGAAGTTTCATTTCAGAATTCAAAGGAATATGTTACATATATATGTTACAAATACCAGCTGGCAATGTGCAAAGTATCACACAGAAATGGAGAGGCGCAATGGGCAGTACAAACAACGTGGAACCACCCTCTGAGGGCAGCAGTGGGCTTGCGGGAGCACGCCTTGTGCTTCCTTGGAGAAACAGGCAGGATCTGTGACAGACAAGGAAATGTGCAAAGGCTTCTGTGCTTCTCGTGCAATTCCCTGCCTCTGCAGTTGCCAGATTAGTGCTGTCTTAAAGACAACTCAAGCAGCTTCAGGCTTTGCCAAGAATAAACCTAGTAATAAAAAATATTAATAAAGAAGTGCCCTTACCTTCACAGGATCACATTCACACCACAAGCAACTCCTTTTTCCCCAGGAAAAAGCCCTTGCCAAAGCATAAGGAATCAAAGGCCTTGGACATTACCTCACTACAACTACACACCCTGCCATCTTTTCCCCCAGGACAAGGAAATTCTGAGGGACTTACTCCGGATTTCTGCCTTCTTTACACCAGCTGAAGTGCAAAGCTGACGGCGATGAATAACCAGTCACACCTCCTAGGCAGGCAATAAAATATTAGAGGCTCTCAACTAGTAGAAGAGCCTTTACTTACCCAGCCATAATAGCTCAGAGTGCCTCTGCTCCCATGCAAGAGGTTATCAGATCCACAGAAAAGCTTTAAACTTTAAATTAAGTTATCAGACTACCCACAGAGCCTATGAGACAAATATGTGCCCTTCCTCTCCCACCCTACAGCAAGCAAGCTTCCCACTACCGGAGAGGGATTGACTGGATAGGTGTCAATACTTTGAGCTACACAAATATATTTGGAAGAGCATTTCTGCAGCATGCCTAGGTTCAAATAATGGCAGTATTATCTCTTTAACAAAAAAGTTTTTTTAAAAAAAAGTCCCTGAAATTATTATTTTTGCTTTTGAAAGTTATATTAAGACCAGTGCAGAAACTATTAGCAAAGAAGATGTTCATGAATACCAGCGAAATGATTCACCAGTCCCTCACTAGGAAGTGATATCATTGCATCACATCTCTATGAGAATGGCAGAAGAGACATTGTTTCACAGGACAGCAAAGTGCTGTATTCTCCAAAATAGAAGTATTAAATCTGCAGGTTTGTATGACAAATGAGAGGGGGCAGATTGTCAGTGCTCTGGGCAGTGACTATCAGATGCTTGTAAGCACTACTGAACATTTACAATCTGGTATGGGATAAATTACAAGCTGAGAGTATATAGTACAAATTATACCACAGCCCAATCAGATTCTTTTCTATCTGATCCATCACTCCTTGCTCCATTCCTCAAGCCAAAAAAAATGAAATGCTTCCTTGCTCCCTGATTAGCAGCCATATAGTGTGTTCTCACATTCTCTTACCTAACTCAGTCCCACACTCTCTGACCCACATCTCTGCATCTCAAAACAGGCACTCAGTCTTGTCAGGGATTTATACACCTTAGCAGTACACCCACTCCTCCCTGTTGCCATGGCCAGCACCATTACCCAGGTGCTCCAGTGCTTCTTAGGTCAAAAGGCACAGGACTGCAGCACATGAAGCTGGCCTAGGGACCCCCAAAACTCCACCAACCCCTGTGTTACATGGATTAGATTCTCACCTTGTGGCTCACACTAAGGCAAAGCTGGGTAAACGTATGAGGCTGCTAGGGAGGCAGAAAGCAATGAAGTTTTAGGTTTCAGCATGTATGCCACATGTAGTCTTCGAGGATGACACACTGGATAACAGGTTTTTCAGTTCTCAGAACCATACCTTGTGTTGGACATGCTCTCTGCAGTTACTCTGGATGGTATCAGCTTGTCAGCACCTCAAAGCCCTAAACATGCTGCACTCTGCCATGCCTTTTAATTAATGATCTGCTCCTTGCACAGCAGGCAGCAGTAGGCTTGCATCTACATAACTACTGAACTGACAATGACAAGCTGACATTACCCAGATTAAGAGAATGTTTTTCTTTTAATCTTATTCCTTCTCCACAGCGTGCTCTGTGTTCCAAGAGGTCAAAGTAGTATCTCTGCAGTTCACTCGATAGTGATGCTTCTCCCTCATCTACAACTCTCCTCTCAAAAACCTACACTTATAGCACCTAACATCAGCAGCCCCAAGCACTGGAAAGACAATAAAACTGGTGTTGCTTTCCACCCCAGCCTGCTGCCCACCTGTGCCAGAGACAAGGGACACTTTGAATCAAGGAACTGCCGCAGAGGAGAACGGCGAATTTTTGAATCGCTCATTTTCTCCAAGACTCCTTTCAGTCTCTGCAGGAAGACTGGCGGGCCTGTTGCTATGCAGATCTGCTGGCCCACAGCACGCCAGAGGCTGCTGTCAAATCAAGGCTTTAGGAGCAATCACAGAGCAGTAGGCACATCCAAACAGCACTGGAGAAGTCATCTGCAAGGAAGAGCAAGTCCCATGCCATGTAACATGAAAGCACGTCGTAAGTATTTATTCTGCTATCACTCCTAAACTCCCAGGGGCTGGGACTCTATAATGCAACTCATATCCTCCAATCTAGTTACCTCAGTTCCCTGGAGACTGGTGCTGCAGGACACACAGACATGGCTGAGAGCTGAGCAGCTCTGGGATTTCTGATGTATCCAGCCACACGTGAAGCCAGCCAGAGAGATGCAGGACTCCTCTTGCAATCCATCTGCTCCACTGGGTTCACCTAGGAAAGCAAGTCAGCCGTCCAGCAGCCCTCCAGCCCAGCCCTCAGTCACACCCAAAGAGCAGAGTGGAAGGAAAGCTGCTCTCTCTATTCCAGCAGTGTCCACAGGCTCTGGTGCAGTGACCCACAGCTCCTGTCCCACGTCTAAAGCAACAAACAGCCAGAGGGAGGAGACACACACCAACAGGGAACTTGACTGATTTTTCTGTGTTGTAGGGAATGAGAGAGACCCTGTTCTTGATAGTTTCAGACAAGACCTCAGGGAACTCAAAAAGGAAATGGAAATGTCACTTCCTTTGGACAAACACACAAAGCACTGGGCCTGGCTTTAACATCCATGTAACCCAAACAATTTTCACAGTTGCTCCTCACATACTTAGATAAGAAGAAAATCTAATTTTCTGATTGGTTTGGAGAAAAAACTACTGCTTTTGGCATACAGAAGCCATAAGTAACCTCTTAGCAAGTATTTTAGAGACCATCTCACTTTGGTGAACATATTCCCTCAAGTTATTTCTATGATTTAGATGAGCAGCAAGTGTTGTACTCCTCTCCTTCAAAATTATCAGTTAATGAGTCCTGCATTACAGTTTCCATCCAAAAAGCCTCCTTGTTGTGCATGCACAGCACTCCACTAAAGTAAAGGAGACATCCTCCAGACAAAGCAGACTAGAATAGATCACAGACCCATTAGAGAATCACAGAATCAACCAGGTTGAAAGAGACCTCTGAGATCACCAAGTCCAACCTATAGCCTAACACCTCCTCATCAACTAAACCATGGCACTCAGTGCCACATCTAATCTTTTTTTAAATACATCAAGGGACTGTGACTCCACTACCTCCCTGGGCAGATGATTCCAGTGCCCAATCACTCTCTCAGTAAAGAAGTTTTTCCTGTAAAAATTACCCAAGAAACTGAATGGTTCCATTCTTCTGTGTACTATAAAACCTCATGTACCACAAGAACAGAAGCTTAAAGGCCACGTAGTACTTTCACTTCATGTGTGCATCTTCCAGTGATGTCAGCTGAGTGTGAGCACCTGATTCTCAGCCAGTGTAACTTCTGCCAGGAAGTATTTTCAAACATACCCCATCAATTCTGGGCTCACACTTGTATTCCAACAAAATTTCACGTCTCTCCACACCAGCCACACTTGTACTTAGAAGTGGCAATACTTAGCTTGTGTAAGACTTACTTTGTCAAGTACTGGAGGCTCTTTGAAAGCTGAAAGCATTTTTAAATCTTGGCTCCAGGAAAAACATTCTCCGCTCTCCGGAGTTTAAAATGGGATGGCCACATTTCTAGGCATAAGGACAGCTGATAACTTATGGTGAGATTACCACAGTTTAAGCATTTAACAAAATGAAGATGGCTTAAGCCATCTTCACCGCACAACTTCTGCATAAAGAGCACGGTTCCTAAAGTTCAGCTGGTTCCTGAAGCACAGCTGAAAAATGACAAAGTGTAAAGCTACAGCATCATGATTGCTTCTAATTGTCCCTTTTATATTCTTAGAGTTAAACTATCCTTGTTCCAAGGCATGGGTCAAAACACTGCAAGAAATGCAGGTCATGGAGTAGAAGAAAGGTTATTTTGAACGTGTTAGACTTCTCACAGTTTTCAGATTCTGCATATAGATTTAACCAATTTCATCATTTTGGTTACATCAGAACATCTTTATATCAGAACAACCAACTTTTTGTTACCAACTCCCTTTTTTTAAAATTCTAGTTATATGCCATTCCCTTGAACTCAAATAGCTCAGATTCACACATAAAGATTGAGATGAGATAATGGAAATAAAAGATAATGAATCAACTGGTTTTGTACACAAAATAAGCATCTGTAATTACAAAGCAGTCAACGCACTGACTCTGTCTAGAGTCACATTACACACTGGCCCCTCGGATCCCAGGACTTCAAATCACCTTTGCTCTCTCTGTCACAGGTCAAGTACAGCTCAGCCAAACCAGGAGATTTGTGCCAAACAGTTTGTATTTCCAACAATTAAATATTGAATTCTCCTTTTAGGAGTCACTCAGGAGTCATGCTTGCACAATTATTTGCATACACAGCCACTTCATTTCAGCCTCAAATACAAAAAGCTATTAACAGTTGGCCAGATTCTGCTCTCATTTGCCCCAAAACCACGTCATTTCCATTAAGATCAGTGGAGACAGAGTTTCATACCACACATGGGAGAGCACAACTCCTTTTTCACAGAGGCCACTCACATCACCAGTGAGTTGCTGTGCTCGTGGCACATGTGGCCTGAAAGTTTCTGTTCTGTGGCACAGGCTGCCAGCTCTGCTCACTGTCATTCAAACTTCTCTGCAGCCTCACCGCATCCCTCAAGGCCTTAATTTTAAATGGACCCTGTTCCACTGACAGACCAGAGCATGTTACTTGTTCCCCTTAATTCACTGGATTTACAAGAAGCACAATAGCTGAGTACCACTGAACAAAAGACAAACTTGTTTCTACAGTGTATTTACACACAAAAAAAAATGAACCAATCAAGCAAACTGCACACAACATTCCCTATTATTAACTGAAACCAGGAGAAACTCTCTTCAGTATTTCCAGAACTTATAAAAGCATGCTTATGTCCTAAGTAACCCAGGGTTTACCTCAATTACTTGGTCCTCAAAGCTTTGAGCCAAATTTTCTCCACAGCATTTACTTCCTGGAACCCAAAGGAGTCAGCAGATAACTGGTCTCCAGTGCTGTTTCTTCAGCGCCCTCCATGCTGAGGGCAAATTTGGCTTATTCTCCCTGGCTGACAGATTAACCTGGTTTAACTTCTCCTGCTCAGCATGTCACAGCCACTGTCCCACTCCCAGGCATGGTCACATTGCCAGTGTGACACCTGGCCAGCGAGGGACAGGCAGCTGGGTGCCAGTGGGCACCAGGACAAGTGCACTAAGAAACGAGCACACTGCTGCCAGTCAGCCAATTACAATGAGCACAAGAGCACACACAGCCAGCCTGAGAGAACAGAAATCTTAATCCCACTGGCCCTGCATGCCCACAACAGCTGGGTTAGGAGTCAATGCTCTGCTCTTCTACAGATACAGTGTTTGAAAGTGCATAACCATTGCTTCGTACTTCTGTTTCTTTCTGGTAATGCAAAAAAGCAATTCCCAGTTATAAAAAATGTGACCATTTGTGACCATGATGAGGTTCAGAGAAGGAACAGCCCTTGGTATGTAACACACAAAGAGCTGTGGCCAAACTAGTTCTTGTTCCTCCCATCAGACAGTCTGACCTCAGACTGGACCCACACACCACCCCATGCAGCATCAACCCGTAGGATTATGTGCCCTGCAGACACAGTTTTCTGTCACTTTGTGTGACCACACAGCCTAAGAGGCAAACTCCCCCAAATACTTCCCCCTGCATAAAGGGAAAAGTAATTTATCTCACAAGTACAAGGCACAGTGAATCACCTCAGCCTGACTACTGATCCATGCCAAAGAAACAGTGCTAGTTTCAAGGACCCCCTTCTGACACCCTTCCACAGAATAATTTAACTGAAGGGAAAAACTTGATATGTCACAGCACAGTATCTCTGATGCTAATTCACGTCTTTTTTTTTCCTATTAGAATACATGGAAGCAGAAGATTGTCACATTTGTCGAGTGGGAAATGCTAAGAACTGAGTATCAGTTCTCTGGTATACCTGGAAAACAAGGCAAGGGGCCAGCCAGCTCCTCTGTGACAAACCCCCAGTGACTCAACCAAAGCATGGATGAGGCAAGAACCAAGAAGAGAATCAGATAATTCCATTCCAACTGTGTACAGCCAGATTTGTAAACAGAGGACATGGTCACTGTATTTGAAGAGGAGTGTTACCATCTCAATAAAGCAGCAGCTGACTCTATGCATTCAATGTTCTAATTCCCAGGCAAAGCCAGGGTAAAAACACATCAAATTTACAAACCAGGTCTTAACTGCTTGGAAAGGACATTGGTTAGGCTGCTTGGACAACCTTACTTGCACCTTCTTGTATAGGGATTCAGTGGCTGGACACTGTAACACAGTATTTGCCTGTAGTGTAAGTTTATTATCAGCTACAGAGCCCTCTGCCTCAAACACCCATATGCTGACACAGCAGACATATGGGTTACACATATGGCTTTTTTAACATTATACATACGCCGACAAATATAGGTGCAGATAACCTTGATAAATCAGGTACTTCTGTGAAATTTTTTTCAATATTCTCCCAAACACTTGCCACTGTTACTGCAATCCCTTCTGAAGGGAGTAGCATCAGTACAAGTCCAAAAGGTTACACAAATGAGGACCTCGCTCTCCCTGCACACCAGGAAGAACTTACACTGTATAATAAGGATAAAGCCTTTAGCTGCAACCCAAAAGCCACAAGGACTACAGCCTACTACAGGAACACAGTAGAAGACATCAGAGACTTTGATAGGTGAAAAAAAAGCAAAGTGTACAAAGTTACTCAACTGTTTTGTGGACTTAAAATTGTGTTAGCATCCTCACACAGTGTCATAAATTTAAGTACATACATAAAGGTACAAACACAGTTACAGCCCTGCCATGAGTTCCATGCAAACAGTTCTACGTGAGCAATGTCAACCCCTGTGTGCAAGGCCTTGCCTACACAGGGCTCTCTGCAGGAGTAGGACTGTAACCTATGTACAGAAATGCTGGTAAAGTGTGTTTACGTAATATGTAAATAGATAAAGAAAAGTACATTCACACCAGCTACTGAGGAAAGAAAACAAATCATTTTTCTACTGCTAAAAGTACTGAATCACTTACCATCTGGTTTGTGAGAAAAAAAAAACTCAGTCCAATTCAGCTATGAAGAAAATCCTGTCTAAAAAAAGTAATCACATGCTAGATCCCCCTAAATTCAATTTCCAATCATTTTAACGCTGAGACATGGAGAATTTTGTTTTCCTAGAGATAAAAAAAAAAACAAGCCAACAGTAAGAAGGATGTGTGGCTTGTTAGGCCCTGATCCTTCAAGCTCTAAATACTTAGCTATGGGAAATAGTGGAAGCTAGTTTTTAGGAAAAAGTGGGGTTTCTGCATCAGTTTCTCATGGAATTCATTCTAATTTTCCAAGAAAAATCTGCCACACTTCTGTTACCATGCTGTGAAATGCAAAAGTAAAATTGAGATATTTAGTATCTGAACTAGCTTGCCTTTATACCTTGATAACTTTCTATTTTTTAGCTCAATCATCTGAAATTATACCTATGCAGAAAGGATATGTTAGTGACAGATTTATTATTCTAACCAGAAGAGAGCATGTGGTCATGTAAATACTCTGAGCACTAGAGCACAACCAGCGTTGGTCATGTTTATGTCATTTCCAAACTTGTGACTTGCCACTCTGTCCTCAAACACACCACTACTTTCTTCATTTTTAAAGAAACTAAAACTTTTATATTATCATTTCATTCCACTCTTTAAAGCCCAGCCTGCATACTGCACTGATCTTCCAACAGCCTTTGTATGTGCCCTTTAACAGCTGCTCATCTGCAGCTGTATGTCATGGAATCAAACTTCCCTGTTCCCTCCTTGCCTCGTTCCCTACATAATCTTTTTTTTCCTCTTCGTGCTGCTTCTCTGCAACATCCCCCCGACCCCATTCACTGGCATTTCACCCACACTGCCATCTCTTCCTTCTCTTTTTCCTTGATGTTTTCCTCCACTAACTAATTGCCAACGTTCTCTAGTTGATAGTCTTGTATTTTAATATTTTTGATTTGGAAGGAGTCAGACGCTGGTTGGTCACTCAGAGAGAGATCAATGCTATGCATGTGTGGCTGTAACACTTTCTTCTGCTTCCCTCAGTCCACCTCACTTGTTCCAACACTTGAATAAAATGTCCTTCCTCCTAACAGAGGCATGGAGTCTAATATGGACTATTTACCTATGGGACACAGAAGGATTTCATGGGCTTTAATAATTAACCTAAACCTTGCAAACATCTGAAAACGCTGAAGAAATTTCCATCCCACTAAATACCTTACCCACTAAATTCTACCATTAACCTCTTTTGCTGCTGAATACGAAGTCTTTCCATGAAAAAATATATCTATTATTTATTTAAAATAGAAAAATATTCTGTGCTGTTCCTTCCTTCTTAAATTTATCATTGTTGATTAGCCCCATATAGATCCCCACTGCGGTAAACTTGATCCCAAATCATTAAGAAATTAAGCAGTTCTCTCTCTTGCTGAAAAACGATCCTTAAAATAGTGTTATATGTATAATCAAAGGCAATCAAGTTACTATGGCTTCACCTGTGTGACAACCATACCCAGTCCTCACTCGTGATTGTGAGAAAGAAAGGCTTAGCTGCAAGATATTCTGTGCTGAAGCATTTTTGGCAGTGAGGGAAGGCTGTGAGTGAGCACCAAGCAGTGTGACTCAGTGGCACAGCAGTAACTCTTTCAGCCACTGAAACAGGATTACTTTAGACCTTGCTAGTCAGATTGTCCCAGAGCTGGTGTGTGATCACTACTTAGCATGGCCCAAGCAGTGGCAGACCCACAGCTCACACCCTCCGGAACCCCAAAGTTAGTGAGTGACCTACTGCTATCTGCTGCCAACCCTCGGGCTCCAGCAGAGCAGAATCACACCCTACCAAGGACAAAAGTGCTCTTATACCACACCTATCACACAGCAGGTAAAAGTAAATACAGCTCTGAGGTCAGTGAAAATGGGAGAGCAGACACACACAGAGATAGGGCTTCCCCTGCAAGGGAGCAGCTTCCCTCCTCACTGCCTGGCACAAGGACTCCACAGTCTCTGCACGCTAAACGGGCCTTTCCCCAGTCATATCAACAAAGCCTTCCCTTGCCATGGAAGGTCAGCTGCTCAGGGGAGGGCTGGAGGCCACAGGAGCTGCTTCCAAGCACAGGTGACCTCACAAGCTGTCTCCCACCCTCCACTGACCAAATGGGACCCTCAGGCTCCTCTAAAAAAGGAACAGAATCAAGTGGATTTTGGCACTGATGTAATAAAGGTCGGAGGAGCCTTACGGGTCCAGCAGTCAGTGACCAAATTCAAAGGACCTACAGGGAACTGGCTTCAAAAATGATGGAGAGGGCTATGCTTCAAGCCCAAAAAAATGCCCAGTGTCAGTGGTAGTTCTCACCAGCAGTGGTGGCTCCCCCAGCACCCCCAGTATGACACAGCACCCCACACTCACTGCCCATGACAGACAGATGGATGCCAGGCACTCTGCTCCACCACGAGCCAGGGAGGAGACAAACCCCCCATGCTAATAAAAGCATCAGCACTACAGCCAGGTGTGACTTCCACTCTGTACCAGCTACCTCAGGAAACACATTTCAACTTTCCCAACAGGCAGTGTCAGCATTTAAATTAACAATACTTTATACCAATAAAACAATAAACTACTTCTACGCATTCAGCTGCTTTTGAATGCACTTATGTAAAATATCAAATATGAAGCTATTCTAATACAAGCAGAGAAACATAAGCAGGGAAGAAAACACAACATACCACATCTTTAACTTCAGATTCAAAGTGATGATCCAAATTACAGATTTCCATACAGCACAAGATGAACCAGCTTAATCAATGATTCCCATTTATTTTCAGTTACATTCTTCACGGCAGAGTATCCATATGCATTCCTGTTGATGTTTTATTTTGAAAGGTATGCTAGTATTTTAAAAGTGTGGTAATACAACTTTTTGTGAACTTAGAATTACACTTGGAAATTGAGCTGATTTGATTTTCTTTCATCCCAGTAGTTATGAAAAAAAAAAATCTTTTTTTTTGCCTTCCTGCCTGTAGCTGAGCACTCAGGATCATGGACACTTGAACAACATTCTTAAATTATTTCTGGTTTTAAACATAAAGGTCATATTTTTCCCATATTATATAATCAAATGATCTCTAGGAAACATTAAAGAGACATGAAAGACTTAGAAAAGTCAAGTAATAACTCTTTCCACAACCATTGTGGGATTTCTCCCTCTATTTTTCATCAGCACGGCATATAACTGGTGACAGTATCATGCAGCTCCCCAATTGCAGGGCCTAGGAGTGACACTAGACAAGCAGCTCTGGCCAGAGGTGCCTTCCTGCAAACTGCACACCAAGAAGAGAGGGTGTGAGAAGAGAGCAGTTTTTAACCACGCTGGTAAATGTCTCCTTCCTCACACCCAGCATTGGCCCTACACAGGGAGTTAGAGAAGGAAGGCCATGGCTACTCACAGCACTCACCACAATCTAACCTGGGCAGCATCAGAGACATCAGCACAGATATGATTTGCACCAGTGGAAAGCATGAAACTGGTGGAGGTGAACTCAGATGATCAGAATAAGGCTCATTATCCCTGCAAATTCATGCACAGGATGTTGCATGCTCAAAGCCTTTCCTACTCTGAGTCACTCCAACTCCTGCTCTAGGCTGTTCAGTAGCAAACTGTCAATAAAACTCACTAATGATGTCCTTTACATAGAAATAGTGCATTTAATGGAGAAGCTACAACAAGAGAAGAGTGCAGCAAGGGGTGAATTATGTGGTTCATAGAATTGTAGAATTGCCTGGGCTGGAAGTGACCTTAAAGATCATCTACATCTAGTTCCAGCTCCCCTGCCATGGGCAGGGACACATTCCATTATACCAGGTTGTTCAGAGCCCACTCCAGTCTGGTCTTGAACATCTCCAGGGAGATGTTCAGGGAGCCACAACTTCCCTGGGCAACTTGTACCACAGCCACAGTAAAGATTTTTTTTCATATCTACTCTAAACCTATTCTCTTTCAATTTGAATTAATTCCCCTTTGTCCTGTCACTATATGTCCCTGTAAAAAGTCCTTTCTCTGGGCTGAATAAACCAAATTCTCCCAGCCTTTCCTTGTAAGAGAGTTGCTCCATCCCTCTAATCATCTTGGTCGCCTCCTCTGGACTCACTCCAATAGTTAATGGAATGCAGGATGCATGTCAGTAAAGAAGTGGTAAAGGTGGGTGGGAGTCTTAATGTTACATAGAGCTGCTTGATGTTTGGTATATATATGAACTTAATTCCCTTTTTGATTTCAGTACAGTTATATCTAGCACTCCCCTGTGTTTCTACAGATATATAAATTCTCTGATGAATAATTGATAACCAACTTTCTTTTACGTAAGCCATTACCGGAGAGCCAGAAAATATTACAGACACGTTGTTTGTCTTCTCTCTTTTTAGTCCTGTTCTCATCTGAGTCACGTTTGGCTAGCATTCCTATCTAGCTCCTTCACTAGTGCTAGCTATTAAAAGAAAAAAAAATACACCTTTGCAGAAGCAGTGGCAGGAACTGTGCAAAAAAGACGCTCTTTGACAAGAGATTGGTGAGTTTTGTCCTATGTAAACACACATCTGCAGCTGTTGGCAACGTTGTAACAGAGGATGGTTTCTGTACAGCCTGTCCAAGCTCTACATCTTGTAAAATACTCTGGCTTTGTGACACATTTAGCAACAGGTAACAATTGGCCTTCTACACAAGTGCCAAGTGGTGTCATTTTCATCCACCACAGATGGTTTTATTTGACGGTTACAGGGAATTCTGACTCCCCAAAAGAAATTAGGAGGATATGGGGAGCCACCCCTAGAAGAAAGCAAAAATGAGCTAGGGATTTTTCACAAACTTGGAGGGAGTTGTAATATATAACAGCAATAAAGAAGCAAGAAGTTGTCCACAGTAGAGCCCAAGTAGAAAGGAGAGGATCCTGGAAGTAGTGGGGTTGGGCAGGAGAAAACAGCCGTGACGCTTCTCAGCACCTTCTCTTTCCGTGTGTGGAGAAACAAAACAAACACAGCAGGAGACCAAAACCATAACCTGAACCTGACCTCTCTCTCACTGGTTGTATCATGAAACCTCTGGGCTGAACTTTGGTCATTGCATCACCAACACAACACAGTCCCTAAGCCCAGCCAAGCAACTACACCATGACTTTTTTTCTCACATATGCTCAAGATAGTAGAGGCCAGCTAAGAATATGGCCTTTCAGAAGAAAAAACACGTCAATTTAATTGCCACTTGGCTGGACAGCTTGCTTTTCTGGTGAGGTTGGTTTGTGGGTTTATTTGAATATTACTGCACTGAAAAAATGTGGGTGTGATATAGCATTTAACTGGAACATTAAGTGCCATGGACACATTTTTGTCTGTATCTGTTAGAAATGGCAATCAATACCACAGTTAAAAATATTGGAGATCAGAAGGTGATGAATTATGCAAAATACAAACCTCATCACCAGTTTAACATGGCACCAGGGTTGTCCACATAAGGATGTTTTTAAAATCTTAATAAATGTCCTTGTACACAGGACCCATGATTCAAGGTTTACAGAGTGATAAGCACTGAACTTACTCAAGTCAAGTAACTCACCTAATACCACTTGGCAAGTCAAGATCAGGCTGAGTTCAGATTCAGGATCCTGCTTTTCCATGCTGATCTTTCCTACATCTGCAAGTTACTACAAATACCAAGCATCTGCTTCCACAAAATGGCTGATTTTTGTGCTGCATAGGAAAAAAAAAAGTGTTTAAAAGTGAGTATTCTAGCAAGCTAGCAAAGCTTGCACTCATTTGCAAGCAAAGTGCAATTGTTGAGGCAGGACACAAATGGGCGGCCAAGAGAGAATTTATCATTGTCAATGATAATGGTACTGCCCAAAATTCCAGTGCACATCTCCACAGTTAAATTGACTGCCCCCGTGGGAGGGGGCTGAACAGAAGAGCACACTGGACATGGAGCCTTCCAAATCCCTCAGCTGCTGACAAAATGCCCAAGGCAGCAGCGATGAGACTGTCGGTGTCCTCAGCAGGTCATTCCAACACAGAAAGGCTCACAGGCCATTAAAGACTCTCCCGTCTCCATTCAGGATAATGGCCCACTCATCCTAAACATCCTGCCAAGTACAGAAATATACACACCTGGTCTTCACCCTGTGCTCCCAGCACTGGCACAGGACAGACTTATCAAATCACTTAGCACTTAACAAAGAGCTGAAGATTGCAATGCTTTGTAGCTTCAGGTGGAACTTGAAAGCAGCAAGTCAAGCGAACATCCTTCTCTGTGGAGAGAGATGCAATGATGCCATGATCTGAATTTGCGTTTTGTGCACCAAACTTATTTATAGAGGGTGGGAAATAGGTTTGGGAGAAGAAATCCAAGACACAATCGTCGTTTACAGCATCAGTATTTCATCCTCTATCAGGCCATCATGTGCCACAACACTTGTATTTCTGACTCATGTATGGTATTTATCATTCATGTGAGGGTGGTGAGACACTGGAACAGGTTGCCCAGAGAAGCTGTGGATGCCCCATCCCCGGCAGTGTTCAAGGCCAGGTTTGATGGGATCCTGAGCAACCTGATCTAGCAGGTGGTGATCCTTAAGGTCGCTTCCAACACAAACCATTCTATGATAATGTTTAAGAATACTGTAAGGCTTAAGTTTAATGCATATCTTACAACTTGAGGTTGCCTTTAATCAAGAAAACACATTGGTTTACCTTGTTTCAAAATGAAATTTTTTAACTTGGCAGGCTGCAGCCCCTGGAGTCATATTTAAGTATTATCATTCAGCTGTTTTTTGGAACCCTAACCAGCTAGGCCTAGACCTGCCATGGTACTTCCATGCTTGCTTCCATGCAAGTAATTGAACTCAAGGTGGTATGAGCCTGTATATTCCTGTGATCAGAGCCTAACCTTGTTTAAAAACATCCCAGCACCAACAGGTTAACTTCTGACTTCAAAAACAAGGATTTTCTAGGCATGATCTGCTATGCACAGTCATGTTAATTAGAAAGAAGGTAATAGGTTTGTTGCCACAGATATATAAATTAAATAAAACCTAGCAGAATAAATGCTGTACCCTTTTTGTACATTAGCCTGAAACAACCATATGCAGGCTCCACCAGGCTGGAGGTGAGCCAAAAGATTATCCATCCTTGCTGTCACACGTGGATTCTCTGGGGATCGGCATCTGGAACTCCGTGTGCTCGTCGGTGTTCATCTGTGGTTAAAGATAACGAATTCAGACACAATCACACTCAAAAGTGACCATAAGGAGATGCATGAAGGACAGCACGTGCCGTATAGCACAAACTCGACCCAACACTAAAATCAGAGAGGCGGTGCCAGAAAGCTGAAATCTGATAAATCTGCCCAAATCGCTTGGCTATAGCAAGCAGTTAGTGGTAAAACATAAATTGTCTATGCAGTCGTTATGCGTCCATGACATTGCACTTGCCCTACCCTGCTCAGTTTCACATGGCTCAACTACAAGTCAAGTAACAAGTTGCTCCTGCGCTTCCTCATCCCCCCACAGCGGTGCGGGAGGAAACACGCGGCACGGGGAACTGAACGCCGTGGCTTCCACAGCCCCCCGGGCAGCCGTGCCCCTGCCCGGGCCACGGTGAGCGGGACCCCTCAGCCCCGGGGCAGCGGCCGCTCTCGCCTCCCCTCACGCCGCGGCGCCCAATGGCGGCCGCCACAAGCTCTGGGAGCCGGCCGGCCCCGCGCCCGCTCACCTCTGCTGCCCTCCTCCTCCTCCGCGCTCCCGCGGCGGGCCCCAGCCCGGACTACGAGCCCCGTGGTGCCCGGCGGCGGCGCGGCTGCGCGGCGGGCCCGGGG
>VZRZ01007724.1:0-17651 GCA_013398175.1 Climacteris rufus
TTCTAAGATTTTCCTACCACTATTATGCTACAGTAAAATCCACCATATTTAGCAACATCATGATATCAAGCATAATTGTTCCAATAATTGTTCCAATTAAATGTCTTGAGAAACATAAACCCTAAATGTAGCCTAGAAGTGTATCTCTTCATGGATTAACTGCCAGATTTAATATTATGGATTGCTTACAAAAAATTAAGATCACTTAAACTTATTGTGGAATGTCACTTACTAAAGCCCCAGATTATTCGTATATATTCTGTGATGGATAACCCTGTGCCTTTAAGTGCCCTAATACCAGAGAGATGTCTCCAAAGTGGTCAGCTATCAACTTTTTTTTCTAAAAAGGTATTTTTTGTGAGAAACTGGGTAGCTGAATGAGATGTATGTCTCCATGTTGCTAAACTTTAGAGAGATCTTTTGTGGATTAATCCATAGGAGATGACAAATACCAAAGACAGTGACTAATATTAAAGTTAGTTCTTCCTGCTATTTCTTATGGTAATATTTGCAGTAGAATACCAGGGTTTTTCTCAGGTTTTTTCTCTTTTTCAACAAGCATTCTTCATCTTCTTAAGTGTTTATGCTAATAATCTCATAATGTACAATCACTTCAGTCTAGCAATTATCAAACTACAAAATGTTGCTTTACAGCAAACTGTACACAGATGATGTAGAAATGATTAATATCTCTAGTATTGTTCATTTGTTACTATGGAAATACTGTTTCTCTGCTGAGCTATTAGTAAACACTGTATTAGTGATTGAGCCAATGACAGAGAAAGCCTTGGCAAGCACAGTGGTAAAATTAAGATGCATATTGTAAGAGATCTGCAGTTTCAGCATAAATACATAGAAACGTATTTCCTTCCTTTGCCTTTGTATGATAAAAATATCCAGTTCAAGTGCAGCCTATTTGGACATAAACTTTACCAGTCAGACATTGAAACACCTTAAAAAAATGCATTCTAAATTGAAAGGGATGTTGGCAAAAAAACAATAAACATTACTATCTTTGTTATCCATTGAACTAGAAGAGTATCTTCCCTACTAGATATCCTGTGTTTTTTGTTTTATTTGTTCCCAGAGTTAATATTCTGCCTTCATGTAATATAGGAAATATTTTCTGTATTTAGCATCAAGATTTCTTTTCCTTCTATATAAGCACATGATTAGAAGGGAAAGAGAAATCTGGAACATTTTAAATACTTTCTGTAAGGTTTCACTGTGAGCACATTTGTAACTCTCTGATGTCTGAATTTTCCATGCCTAATGTTCTGAACAGCCAAGTTATTTTTTCCTCTCTAGAAACTGTTAGTGTCAGGGAAGAGACGGAAATATTTTTGGTGTAAAAATAATTTCTTGTCCTGATTTTCAAAGTCTTTTATGACTTGCTACCTCCTTATTTGCACATACAAATGCTGGGAGACCAATATTTAGCCCATTCTGCCAGCTTCAGTCCAGCAGGGTTGTCACATACATATCTATACATATTTTCCCAGAACATCACTGTTATGAACATCGTGGAAGCTACTTCATTGTTCTCATTCAATTCTCCCACAGGGCACTTTTGCAGACATGACTCAAACAAAACTCAGCATATACTGTGGTATTGTCAGAGGTGACCACTGTTTATAAAGGTCTTCTGAGCATCTCATGTTCTTCTCTGCACCATATTGTCTCTTGCTTATGTTTCAAAATTTCCTGCAAAACACAGCCATATTAAGTACCTGAAGCAACCTGGCTGAGAATAAATGAGGATCAGCATGGGCTACTTTATACACATAAGTGTATCTGCTCACCAAATCCTTGCTATTTGTTTTGGTTTTTCTGGTTTGTTTTACATTTTTTTGGCTTAGAGAAGCCATGGATTTTGACTGGTTCTATAAACAACATCAATAGCACCACTGATAATATAAAGTGATAAACTGATATACCTTTTAGAGAGGGAAAGGAAATTTCTGTTTGCTTCCCTAATTACAAAAATATTATTATCCTAAATAATGCAATTTCTATTTATAATCAAACATTTACTTTATTAAGAATTAGAATAGAGGATAAATTATTATTATTTGGCTTTATTGAATTATGTGGCATTATGTATGTGGCTAGCCTGGACTCTGGTCATGGAGAAAGTAAACATAAGTTTTGTAGGCTTTGGAAACAAGATCTGTATTCTATGCTGTGATGGAGACATCTTTGAAAGTCACATTAGTTTATTTCCTGTGCTTCCAAAATTTAACTTGGAAGACTGAGAATACCACATTAATGAAATTCAATGATCCTTCATGTAAACACCCACAAAAGATATGCTGAAAAGGAAAACCTGCAATGTTTCTCATGCAAAGTTCATGAAGTTCAACAAAATCAATTACAAGATCCTGCACCTGAGGACATCCACCAGTATCAATACAGGCTGCGGGATGAATGGATTGAGAGTAGCCCTGTGGAGAAAAAACTTGGAGATACTGGTGGGCAAAAAATTGGGCATGACCTGGCAATATGTGCCCACAGCACAGAAAGACAGCCCTATCCTGGGCTACATAAAAAGAAGTGTGACCAGCAGGTCAAGGGGGGTGATCATGCCACTCTACTCCTCTATGTTGAGACATCACCCACAGTACTGCGTGCAGCTCTGAAAGACATGGACCTGTTGGAGCAGGTCCAGAGAAAAGCCACAAAAATGCTCAGAGGTCTGGAGCACTTCTCCCTTGATGAAAGGTTGACAAAAAATGAGATTGTTCAGCTGGGAGAACAGAAATCTCTGGGGAGAACATAATGGAATCTTTCAATATATAACAGGGACTTGTTAGAAACATGCAGAGAGGCTTTTGTCCAGGCCCATAGTAACAGAACAAAAGACAGTGGCTTTAAACTAAAAGAGGGTAGATTTAGATGAGATATAAGGAAGAAATTCTTTACTGTGAGGGTGGTGAGACATTGGAACAGGTTACCCAGAGAAGCTGTGGATGACTCATACCTGGTAGTGTTCAAGACCAGGCTGAATGGGGCTTTGAGCAACCTGGTCTAGTTGGGAAGTGTCCCTGCTCATGGCAGGGAGTTGTAACTTGACAATCTTTAAAGGTCCTTTTCAATGAAAAACATTCTATGATTCTGTGATTTTTGGGGGTGATTGAATTTGCAGGTGGGTGGTGTTCTATAAAATTGGTGTTTGCATGAATGAACCATGGCAACACAGAACTCTAATAGGTATTTAAAATTATTTTTATATGTATGATTTCAGGCACATGCTTTTAAATGTGGGATAATAAAAAATGCTCACTGCGACACTGAGCTGGAGGAGCTCCATAAAATCACTTAATGGTCTACATCACATCTTCAAATGATTCAGTTCATTAGAATTAATGAGGGATGGTAGATCTGGAAAAGATTTCATATTGGATATGGTCATAGTCATTTGTTCTGTTCACTAAATCATTATGTTATCTCACTGGCACAAATCTTTCAATTTTAACATATTATTTTTAAGCTGCCTCTCTTAGAGTTTGTTTTGATAACCTTTGTTGGATACAATATCCAAAATAGTTCACTCTGAGGAATAATCTATAATTTAAAAAGGCATAAAAATACACTGTTCCAATTCCCAAATTACACAATTTTAAAATGTTACATAATGCATAAACAGCTTTGATGAATCCATTTAATCATTCTTATTGTATTATGATGTTGACAATTTATTAACTTTAGGATTGCTGTAGAATTCAGGGAGAGAAGTCAACTAACTTTTAAAAAATTTTAACTAGTAAAATCCAAAAAAACAAAAATAAGTCTTTCTAGATCTATTGTTATAAAGGAATATCTTCGTGCAAGGTGCTTTTGTATAATGAACATTAATGCAAGACAAACTATCTAGATTCCTCTGGGAACCTGAAGCACATTTCATCTGGCTACATCATTATGGAAATTTTAGCCATTGGCTCTTAATTAGGCATTCTCATTTTCATGATGAAAGTTGATGAATTTGACTAAACACCATTCATAGCTCTACTTTACTTAAGTTGCTTTGTAAAGAGAGATATATTGTACTACAATAAACAGGGAAAAAAACAAGTCCTAGATATCTTCAAGGCTGAAGATAACTTGGCACTTACGTTTCATATTTAACATGCAAAAAAGACTTTCTTAGGGCTAAAGCAAACGTAGCTGGAGGTAGCAGTAAGAGTTACCACTGTCTTCAGCCGATATAAAATCTTTCTGAGCAAACCCACTGCTAGTCCTACCAGCTAAAATATTGAAAATATTCTCATGGTTGATGAGACAGTGACAGTTGTGACCAGCCTGGCGCTCTAAAGTAAGAAGACTCAAAAGGACAAGGATATTTTGTAACACTGCACTTTTCAACTCTGATAGCTAAGAAAGAGGGTGTTCAAATGATCACAGGTGTGGCAAAAATTACAGAGCCATGTCTCATTTCATTAAAACAAAATTAAAAAAAAAAGATCATAATATAACCTTGTTACTTTGACTTTACAATCTTGTCAGTGCTCAATTAAGAACCCATGTACACTGCAAAGGAAACTCAGATGACTGAAAATCAAAATTGGAATACAAAAATTAACTATTTCTTGAAAAAAAAAAAACAAAACACCTTAAACCAAATCTTGAAGATGGCAATCTGAATATGTTAGACTGAATACAGGTTACAAGTATTATCCACACTGAGATAACTGGTGTCTGACCTTATCCTGGGGCTAGCTGTGAAGCCTGACTGAATATTAGCATATATAATGAGAAAATACATCATATCACTGACTTAATCAAAATATAATAATTAATCATTGCTGTATCTGCCTTTGGGAATAAAATTTTTCTAAATGTTAATCAGCCCACAAAAGTAACAAGTGAGCTTTTTAATCTCCGTTACCTCTTTGTTAGCCTATGAGATAAATACCTCAAGAGAACCTCAACTTCTACCTCCTCATTTTGACTCCTTGTATTGTGCCCAAGTATCAGATGATTGGATATCTTTCTTGAAAAGTATCTATGGAACCCAGTGGTCTGTGAAGAACACAAATGAAAAATAATTACAGAAGCCAAAACCAGAATGTATGTTCTGCCTGATAAATATGCCAAAAGCATATGATTTGTGTTTTAATTCAGTTTACGGCTCAGGTGAAATTATTCATTTCATGTTACAAATTTGATAAATTCTTACAACTCATTTTTCACTGTTGAAATAGTTGCAATATTTAAATCATCCAATTTGCTTCAGACAGGTCTTACTATCATGAAGCAGTAAAAACCAACCAACCAAACACACAAACAAAAAAAACCCTCTAAAAACAAAACCAAAAAAGGACAGGAAATGGAAACTGGCTCTGTGGGGGTTCCATGAAGCTTAGGCTATACATTACTTTAACAAGGAAAAAAAGTTAAAGAGAGGTGGTTATTGGGAACCAAAATTGAGAATTTTCTGATTTTTTTAAAAAGCAAATAAACATTTCTGTTCAGAAAAAGAAATTTCAGAAAGTAGATCTAAGAAAATACCAGATTACATATGTAGTTTTCGTCATTAAGGTAAACAGGTTGTCAGTTGTTTTTTTTTTTTTTTTAAGAAAGCTCTCAAGAGATTGTTAAAAACAGAACTAAGACTTTTGTTTTTAGACAGATAGGGTTTGCAAATATCTTAAAGATTTATAGCTCCAAATATGAATCCTCTTTTCTTCCTTCACATCTCCAGGTTGTTGAGGTGCAGATTCCAGGCATTTCTTTCCGAGACTCAAAATTCTTTTTCTCTGTATCCTCAAATCTCCAGGACTGGCTGTGTGACAAAAAGTTTCAGAAGCTCTCTCACCCTGTCATATTCAAGATTTCACACTGCCAGCAGGCCCTTTTTTAACACAGAACTAAAAGTGTTAGTAGCACTTGTTTTTGCTGGAATCCTTTTCGGACTGGTTGATAGGACCAGGAAATGTGTGCATGACAAGATGAATTCTTTTTGGAGATACATTTGTCATTTAGAAAAATGTAAAAACTAAATATAAATAAAAATAAGACCCCTCTTTCATATACATACATACACACATATATATATTTATGCACGCATGTAAATATATGATATATATACACATATATAAAAAATCACTCATTTTTTCTGTGCAATACCTGTGTATGTTTTTTTAAATAAAACCCCAAAGGGAATGAAAGAAATGTTGCAAACCTATGTAATGGGCAACATTTTTCTGGAACTATAATATTAATTATGATGAATTCTCTCAGTATTCACGGGGTTGCTATACATAATCCATTAGGAGTTCTGTTGTAATTCGGCATTAATTAATTTTCATCGACAACAAAGCATTACCTAAACTTGAATAATGTATTGCTTATTGCACTTATTGCCTTTCTTTCTAACATCTCTGATTTTTTCCAGTCTTCCTCCTTTTGCCTCTAGTAGTCAGAAGGTTATTCTATGTAATTTTAGACAGCAAAACACAGAATTAAGATTTTTCCTGCTACCACTCCGACCCAAAGTAATTTGAATGCATTATTTATCCCTTGAGTAATTTGCCACAACTAATCCTCACAAGCAGGTCTAATGCCGGGTCCTCTGGGATATTCCTCATTTCTGATTAATATTAACCGTGAATGCATGTCTTGGAAAAATACACCAGTGGGGTACTGCTATTAGGCCTCTTAGGTGCTGAAACCCACAATGCCTGTTTTTCAGTAACAGTGGAGTTGTGTCAGGTTTGCCAAACATGTGAAGGCTGGTGACATAGCTGGGGGAATACCCTGACCCCAGCCTACCCAGACGGGCAACAGAAGAGTTCTGAAAGTTTTTGACAATGGACTACAAATAGTGATCCCCGCCTGGCACTTTTTGATCGCAGGCCTGAAACTGCTAGCAGGTCTATCCATACCTTGTGTGTCAAGAATTTGGGCAAATGCTTCACTTTAACCTTTAGTAATCTGTATTTATGTGGTTGTAGTGTAACTGGAGCTCCCTCTGTCCATAGGGGTGTCTTATCCAGATATATCTAAAATGATGGGCCTTATTCGCTTCCCTCTACTACTCAGCTGGTCACATCATTGACCTCAACAGGGCTGCTATACTCTTTTCAGAGTGTTTCAAATATGCCAAAGTTCAGAGATTTGGTGTTTTTCAAACATAACTGTAGGATTTCAACCATCATATTATAAACCAAAATAACTCAGTATTTTGGGATTCAGGAGCTCATCTTTGTTGAAATGTTTTTGTTTCTTTCTTCTCTTTCAGATGAAATGTATTTGAACTGTCACATGTATTTTTCAGTCACATGAATGAGACAAAAGAATTACACTGAGCTTTGCTCTTCTGACAGTACTCTTAAAACCGCCTTTATACTTAAATACTGTTATCAATGCTTCTTAAAAGAAACATCTTCCAGTTAGAAGGCTTAAAAAGTACACATATTTTTTTAAAAACAGCCACTGATACTTTAGCAAAAAGACAAAATGTTTATAGTACACCACAGAACAACACAAATTTTAGTGATCATAGAAACAGCAAAAACCATAAAATATGCTGTATTAAAAACACTAAAGGTCATTTGAAAAGTAACTAGTGAACATCACCAAGCGTTTTCCAAGCTACATCCCCAGTCAGTTTGGTGGGACAATAACACAGTAACAATTTCAATAAGATTTTAATGCAAGTTTTTAATGGTGCCATTTATGATGTGCGCTAATGATGGCAAGATGATTTCAAAATCACTCTAAAGGGATTCCATTATGAAGCCATTACAATATGAAGCTGCAAAAGCAGAATACTTTTACGAGAAATCCACAGAGACATTGTGATGGTTCCATTACTGGTTCCAAAGTGATATGATGGGACTCCAAGGATCTCACTACAACCCTATAGAGACCATACCAGCATATAAAATGATGACATGCATGATACACTTCTTTGCAGATAGACTTGCATTTCTGTTTTAAAATAGCATTTTGTTCTGATATACCAACAAAAAAGTCATCTTTAGAATCATGCTCTTTTTGCTATCTGCATTCCAAGACACCTTCATTTTCCTTACAGTCAAAGCCCTTCAGTCTTCCTGCCTTTTTAACACTAATCTTGCTGACATATTTAAGAGAGAAAGTGAGCTTATTTCTATTTCTTTTAGGTCAAGTTTCTTTACCAAAAATTTGTCATTTGCTTCAGCACTCTCCTACTGAGATGAACATAAGAATAATCGGAGGTCACTGCTATCACACAGTATTCTTTTCAAATGTCCCCACTGTCAGGGACTGGTAAAATTGTAGGATATGAACTGTTTTGGAAAATGTTCTAAACCTGCAGAAAAAATTCTGAATTAAAATGGTTAAGTTTGGTGATCTGTCTTCATTTGTAAGGCTAAATTCCCTTGTAGTTTCTCATGAAAAGTCCATGTTAGAATTGCTTGTGAATGTGTTGATAGAGCATTTCATCATGGGTGAAAAGTTCTGTAAAAGTATGACGTACTTGCCAAAAAACCTAGCTAAGTATCCTTTTGTGACATAGTAAAAATGGCATAATTTAGAGATTTGTTATAGAAGATGTTATGAAATTTCCCCATTCCCTCTTCCTCATTCTGATAAATTATGAAATTGCAATCAAAATTAGGTAGGTGTGAGGGGTTGTGGGGGGTACACATATATGTATGATGTGTGTGTTTTTCTGGTTTGGTTTAATTTTCCTAAAGTAAGGTATCTGAATGCCTTTCCAGAATCTTGGAAAAGTTTTGTTCAGATTTGGCATGAAGCTTGATTTCTAGAATGCTGAAATCCTCTGTGAAAGAGAATTGCTATTTTTGTGTCAGCTCTGTAACATATATAGAAAGCTTCACTTGCCAGGCAGCATTCATCTTCAAAACTCTTTGTGGATATTAAAGTTTATAAATCTAAATAATTAACCATTTCAAAAACAGTGCATTTGAGACCCATTTTTAGATGAGTGCTTGCCACTCAGAAGTCTGGAATTTTTTAGTGAACCCTCATTCCCTTCTTCTACAATGCAAATACAAGCATGTTTCATTGCTGATACACCAAAAGATACATTTCTAAAAATCACAGAACACATGTGAGTAGGTTAAACTACATGTCCTGTTCCTGCTAATGCTCTTCATCTGACATCCTACTAATGCATGTGTTCAGCTCAACAGATCAAGGGCTTTTAGTTGAAGGATCTCCCTTTCCCGGTTTTAACTAGCTGGCTTCCTCACATTCTGCAGAGCCCTGGCCAAGTCTAAGAGAGGTGCTCTTTATCTTCTGAGGGTTTTTTTTTTTTCATTCTGTTCACTACATTGCCTAATTTTAAAACTGAATTCCTAACTTTAATGAAGTTTCCCAGCAGATTAATAGCTTCAAGGTTGTTCAGTTTCTTTGAATTTCAGGAATATAGAAGACAGGTTAGAGGAGAGGAAAAAAAGTGATTAATGTCCACACAAGAGGAAAAACTAAATATGAAGTGCCTTTTTTTGCACAACTGCTCTATCCAACGACTTCTCTCAGCACTGATACTGGAGTCTTGACTCAAAATTCAAAATATTTCTGTTAAAGTATCATGGCCTCATATCTTTGCTGTAATTCCAGCTTGCATACTGTGTCCAAACTATTTAGAGGAAACTTGGCTAGAGTATTTCTATACTGCAACTGAGGTAGTAGTGTAGGTGTATAAAGCAAGAACTGCTAACAGACCTGAATGTATTTAGAAAAGGAAGGTCAGTTACAAGATGGTGTGAACTTCTTTTTGAGAATAAACTTTCTCCAGTCTGGAAAGTTTCAAAAACATCTCATTCTTAATCAAGAATATGAAGCATCAGAGAAAACTGGGCTACAGTGTATTCTTTTTATGACTTTATGCTAACATTGTAGCATATCAAACTTTATCCTAGCTATGTTTCTTTTTTCTTCTAAGAAGTCTTAGCATTATTTCAACATCATTTTTCTCAAGGGAATATATTGCTAGTCATCCTCATCCCAGCTCTGTCATTCACTTTTGTTGTGTGTATTTGGAATCTGTTTAGCAACTGTTTCTTGGCTTCTTACAATCCTTTGAAATGCTTGAAAGAGATAATATTGTATGTTTGTTATGTATGCCAGGTGTAACAGGCAGGGAATCAAAGCACTGGTTGAACTTCAATGCTGGCATTCGCAGCTTGCTTGGCTCCAGCCGCCATGTCAGCAGTGCTCCCAGAAACAAAAAGAGCTGAGCAGTCTCTAATGCAGCCATGTATTCTGCTGCTTCCACAACAGCCCACAGAGCTTGTGATGCTGTCCGAAAGACAGCAATTTGTTTGCAATTTGAAAATGTTTTGTTTTTTTTTTTTTACAGGTTGTACTTGTTTGACTCTATAATACAGTAACAGGGCTGGGGTAACATGGCTATTGCAAAATAAGCTATCATTGGAAACAGTGCCTTGTCCACAATTAAAGCATGGATACTGAAAATAGTAGAATTCTGACTGACAAAATGATTGTGTGTATAGAGCTTGGCAAGATGCATTTTCAGGGAGTGGTAACCTCCTTTCCAAGAATTCTTGAGATTCAAAATTAAGTACCCTTCAAATAAACTTGACTCATATGGCTTTTTTGTGAACACTGTAGTCACAAAGAGTTTTAAGGTATCTGCATTTATGTCCTTATTGTATTTGCAGTGCATACTGCATAAAATAAGTGATGCTATTTTCTCTGTGTGAGATCTGGAAGAGAAGCAGACAACTTGTAGCTATAACAGGCAGCAGCAATAACCATCACAACTGGCAAACTGGCAGATATTTTTGCTGTCAGCATTGTTTCTTAAAATAAAAACCTTTTTTTGTTAAAAACTCTCTTTGCCCTCATGCCACTTTGATATCTTTGCTTTCCTCACTGTCTTGGTTAAGGCCATGGGGAGTGGAACTTAAGGAGTTCCAAATTTGATATGGATCCCTTGTGGAAGTACAAATATAGTTCATATATCTCTGATTCTTTCAATCGTCCTTTGTCTCGAGGGGAGTATAAATATAAACCTGTTTGGCCATCTCTCTAGATTTTTAAGTTTTTGTGCTTTTTCTCAAGCCAAAACTGATAAAGACAGTTGAACAAGGGAAAAAAAACAAATGTATTTTTAACTCAGACAGCACAGAACATAATATTCAACACTGTGTGTTCTGACATTGCCTAAAATAATGCAGAAGACAGCCGACAAGCTTCTGTTTAAACTAAAACTAACTAAAACTAGGAAAATGGGTGAATAACCCTTAAAAAGAAAAGCCCTGCAGTAACTGAGAAAGGAGCAGGAGGACAAGATGGAAATGAGAGTGAAAGTACACCTACTGTCAGTTTTGCTGTCACCACCGCGATACAAAATAGCAACCTCTGGTGCACTGCATTATCTCTGTCTTCGTCTGTATCCTCTGATATGATTCAGAGTTCTCCTTTTACGATAGGTACTGCATATCGGAATTTAGAAGTTGCTATTAATCTTGTGTGAAGAAAAGTGAACACATCCAAGAATTTATTGTTAGTCTAATAAGGTCTGGACAGTCTAACCAAATTGCCTAATGTTTATTATTAGCATATTTACAAATATATTAACTCTTGTAGCTTATAATACACTGACGTTTTCTATGCACAAGCATTCTAGCATCTAATATTTTCCCTCAGTGTAAATTTGCCCCTTAAATATCTCTCTACATCTCAAAGTACATCTTCAAGTCATCTTGAAACAGTTGTTTCAAGAAGGAGGGGTTAGGATTGGAGCTACAGCAAGTTACCAACATCCCAACTCCTTTGTTGGGAGAAATATGACAGGAATTTCTTCTCTCGCAGAGGGGTCCACGTATGGTCACTGACTTACAAGGCTGTATTTCTTTAATGATCAGTAACTGGCCACTGTGCTTTTTTGCTTACAGTTTGGAGACCCTGGTATCCTCCACCATCCCTGCTTTCCTTGTTTTTTGTTCTTTGTCCTTGTGTCTTGCTCTAGATGTATAAATATCATGTTCCTCACTGACTAAATACTTGCTATTACAGTAACTAACAAAAATATTACAACACATAACTGCCCAAAGTTAAAACAAGTGCAAGCAGTAGTCATCTTACCTCTGCACTGTTGTTGTCACAATTAAAGGAAGACAGAAAGAGCTCAATTCCAGATAAACCAAACAAGCCCTGACACCCTGCAACAGTACTAAAAGCCTATGACCTTTTGTAACAATTGTAAAACTATATTTATTGAATTTTCCCTTGTTCTACTAATTTCGCCTGAACTTCCACTGATCTGTATGACTCAGCTTGAGAAAATTTAGTATAGTTCCTGGGAAAGGTGGATCTCAGATATGAGAAGCTGTATGCAAAGATTGCAAGGGAATTAAAATACAGATAAAAAGTGAACAGCAAATTTCAAAAGTGAGGGCAGTATGGTATGTTTCTCTCTGCTGCATGATAAGGATACCTCTCTTGACACCTAAATAAAGAGGATGACATTCACTGTTGATATAACTCCAGAAATATTAGTAAAGTCATTAAAGGAATTTATTTGGCTTAAAGGCTAGCCTCACACAGATAACTTGGTGTTTGTCAGTCCTGAAATTCCACCAGTCATAGACACATGATAAACTTTCTACTCTATTATCATTAGCATTATAATAGTTCTTCTTCTGTGCCTTGGCTTTTGAATTCTTTTGCTGTGAGTACTCAAAGTCCAATGCTTCTTTTCTTGTGGGAAAGTGCAAATAATTTCTACATGTTAAAGATTTAGCTACCCCATAGAGAAAAAGAAAAAAAAAAAAAACAAAAAAACCCAAAACCTTCACAATATTTACAAATCTTCCAGATTTATCATCTACAGTAATATAGAAGCCATATGGGACTCCAAAGGATGTATACATTTCTCCACTCAGCTCTCCTCCTTTCCTCCACATCATGGAAGCATAAGCAACTTCTCCTCCAAATCCAAAACAACTTAATAAGAAAGAAGTATTTTTTTTCTCATTTCTTGGGAAATGTCAGCCTGCTGCATCAAAATTCGATGCAGGATATCTTGAAACTTTCTGGAAAGCCTACTTAATTCCAGAATTGTTTCCAATAGTTTGCTATGGTCCTAGAAACTAAGATTAAAATTTTAAGTAATACTTTTTTTAAAAAGGATATATGCCAGAAAGATGACACTGAAATTTTAAAGGAATATTGTATTTTCATTTACTAGCACTGGTGAAAGAGAAAAGAATACTAGTGTGTATCACAGACCTAAATGTCAAAAAATCATCAATCAGTTGCAGAGAAATTACTCATTTTCCTGATCTCTTTAATCCTTAGATGTTTGGACAGTGGAACAAAGACTTCAAAAGGAACAGCAGAAAAGTAGTTCCAGTAATTTGGCACAATGAGTGACTGATTCATTGGACTGGACTGACTTTCCTGTGGCTCAAAGAATTTTCCAGATACCATTTTTTCTGAACACAGGTCTATGTGTGTTTTTCTGTCCTCTGTGCTCCAGTTCACAGGGTATAGTCCTTTTACGGTAAAGGTGTCATTCAGATGTTTTTGTCACATTTTATAAAGGTGCCAGAGAGTCTAGTGAGTGCCTCTGTGGCAAGGGTAACAGAATCCCATGTAAGTTGTTATATATTATGTCTCCTTTTTTTTTTTTTTTCTGATGTCTTCACAGAAACAAAGAATAGGAGAATGCCTTGATTATTTTTTCCTGAACAGGCCAATTTTGATCTCGTGGTAGACAGTTATTTTGTAGTGTTGGTCTTTTTTCCTCATCTTTTAAAATATTATTACAAATAAATAAGAACTTGCTAAGGAGTATTTGCTGCTTTCTCCCAATAGTATGTATACTATAAAACAGAACAGGATATTGTTCAATCTTGCAGTTTTTCACATGCCATTATATAGAAAAGTAAAATATTTCTTGCTATGCTGAGAATTTACCAAAAGTAAATGGATAGAAAACGAACGCTATGGCTGCCAAATATTTTAAAATTAGAAAATTCCAGAATGAAATCTGTCTGTCAAATTGAAAGTATTATCCTTTACATACATGCAATTTTTAACTATGTGATCACAAATCAGCATTTTCCCACATGAACTGAACCTCTAAATTTCCAGGATTTGACCATCAGTGCAAATCAGATCTGCTGCATTTGCCTTCAATTTTAACAGTATTTTAAATGTATCCTAATATCTCTTTTACTGTCTAGAATGGTTGGATTGCAGCATATCATGGCTACAGTTTTTCCACCTACATGAACTTGAATAAACTGTAAGTGGTGAGGTGGAACAGTACCTGCTCATCTGAGGACCTCTATCATTGCAGGCATGTTTCTTAAATATTTTTTTTTTTTTAATTTTTGCTCATAGGGATTGCAGTATTGGGTTTGTTGCATCTAGTAAAATGCTGCCCATTAAAGAGCAGTAATAAACAGCATCTGTTTTTTGTCTACATGGTAAGAAATGATCCTTCTACACAGCCCTGCTGATTCCATGTGAAGGTAGTAACCCACATGTGTGTCACCACTTACACACAATTTAAGATCTTCAACATGGAATAATCAGTCGTTAAACTGCAGGAACTCCTTAAACTGTCTGGCAGATAAAAGTTGCTCCCTTCTCATTTGCTGTGCAAGTACAAATACAGAGGCCTGGTTTAACATTAACTTGCAGATTATGTTTTGTTTCTTTAAAGTGAAAGAAAAAACTGATTTTCTTGCTCTGTTGAATAAAAAAAAAAGAAAGAAATAAACAAAAAGCAGGTGGGAGGCCTTCATTAAAGAAGGCCACTTCAATTAATTAATGATAAAAAAGGGCAGTGCTGCCAGCCAAGCTTTTAACATGTAATTTTCTAGTATATGAATACACTCTAAGATCCTTTCTTTGTGAAACAGAAATTGAGTGCTTAGTAGTGACATGCATCATCCTCCCAGACAATAAGCAGCGTGCGGTTTCACAAGCTGGGGTCACACCAGCTTGTAGTAACTGGATGTCAATTATTTTCCTTGGAAACAATGACTACCAGCAACATTAAACACCCAGGCTTTTGTGAGAACACATAATGTTACCTTGTGAAGATGTCAGTGATAGTGCCTATTGCTACTGCAGATAATGTGTCTGTCTAATGCAGTGGGAACAATAGTTCCTTTCATCTGCTGCATGTCTCGGTTTGATCCACGATGTTGTGTGGGTGGAGGTGCCAGGATTAGTGAATCATTCCTGATTAATGGTGATATCATCAGCAGCAATGTTTTAGGCTTAAAGTGTTGGTTAGAGCTTGGTACAGAGAGGAAGCACATTACATAGGTAGGACCACAGGACACAAATCTGACTCAACTAAACCTGAGATTTATTGTCATTTCTAAAAAATCTAACCTATGGAGACAGTATTTATGACGTGAATCCACTGGAGAAAAAAAATGCCTTAAAGCCAGTTTTAAAAGCTTTTTTATATATTTCTGTTATATCTTTGTTCTAAAAACTGATTTCGCTGCTTAGCCATATTTTTTCAAAAACTTGTATTTATGACGAAGCTGAAATGTTTCTGTTTCCTTCCTTAATTATTTCCATCATCAAAGATAATTTTCACAATCATCATTCTCATTAATGAAACTTCTGGTGACTAAAACATTGAGAGAAGGAACTGCTCTGGACCCTAGATAATCTGAGTTCTGTTTTAATTTAAAATTTAAAATTATTCCAATATTGAAATGTCAGTGGGAAGTAAGCATCTAAATAGCCACTGAAAATTGCTTAGCTTCTTATATCTACTTTGGATAGAAAACAATTAAGTATTAGTAATGTATTTTCCAGCATTCTTTTTGTGCTCAAACAGTAAAATCTTTAGAGTACTGTTTGTTTCTTCCCCATTTTACATATTGGATAAGGTAACCTCCCATCTCACCTAGGGTAATGCAACAAATATGAAGACAAGAAACAAAAATGGAAAATTGTGCAGGGTGGGTTTGGTCTGCAAGTTTTATCAATTTCTACCCAACCTGAGTATAATCACAAGAGTTACAGTGATGTAAAATGGGTAAAAGAGAAGACAATCCCACTGATAAACTGAATACTGAGTATTTAATGTTGTTTTCAGAAGAGCTTTCAGAACAAACACAACAAGCTTTGAAACATGTCTAGGAAAACACAAGTGGCAAAACAGTTGTTAAAGATTACTGAAGAGTTTCTGCACTCACTGAACCACAACATAATTTGATTTTGTTGCTCTTTTAATACGAGCAGGATTTCTGGAGCATGCTTGTGTTCAATAAGTACACATCTCTCTTTCTTTTTCTACAAATGAAAGTAGCCTCTAGGGAATAAAACTTTTCCAGTGTAATTAGGCTTGTTTTCAATAAACTTTCATGCTATATAGAAGCTTATAGATAAATGTTCCTTTATATTTGAGAGCAGTTTTTAATGGATTGTGCCTATGTTTTCTCTCACTTCTTTCAGAGCTGTTAAACTAACAAATAACTATTGGGGGTGTTTTTCTTTTGTAAATCTATTAATATTCCTCACCACCTATGGGTCTATGTTAATGTAATTTTCAGCAGGTTCATAATGCTGGCAATCCCAACATCTCCTAATCACTTTTTATTGCCTGGAATTTACATATTTTACAACTGAACTGGAGAAATGTGCTGCTGTGCTTCAGCTGAATATAAATGCAGTAGTTTTTTTTTTAATGGACAGTCCAGAATTATATGCTTTCTGGTTTGCTTTAAGAAGCATTTGTAATGCCTGGATAAATGTAGACAGGAACAGCAACAATTTTTTATACAGAGCAAGCATACTAGCTACAATACCATGAGAACATAGATTTATACAATTGCTGGTCAATGTTCTTCATACTTGAAACAAAAGTTTCCATTTTGCTGTAGACTTAGATATTCTGCAAATATTTCCATTACCACAATATGATCATGGTGACATTTTAATAGTGGCCAAATATAAACTGGTGGCCTTTGCAACAACGGACTGTGATTTGCAATGATTTGGACACAAGATCACAAAGCAGTGAAACTTTCACAAGCCTGTGAGAGAATATTTGCTAAAAAGGAAACTGGATTCTTGTGCCTTAGCTGGTCTGTGTGTATATCAGTTAAACATGGAAGGACATTAGGGCAACATGAATGAGCAGCTGCTGAGCAGGGGTTAACAGAATAAGGGAGGTGGTGGGGGAAAACCCTTCTCATTTGCTATCAATAGTTCAGTCTTAGGATGAGACCTGAATTTAGGGAATGGTCCAAAACCCGCTGTCTGGTCATAGTGTTTTGTAGCCGCGCTGCTGTGGACGTGCTCTGCCGAGGGCTGGGGACAGACCCGAGGGCGCACGGCGTCCTGCACTGGCTTTCCCTGGTGGTACGGGGGCTGGCTGCCAAGCTGCAGCGATTCTCCCCCAAATAGGGTTCCAGCCGTGCCCAGCTGGATGGTGCCGGCTTCTCTGCTGAGTAGGATTGCCCGGAGCCCGGTGGTCTTTGGCAGATCGGCGAGAACAAAGAGCAAGGAGGGGCCTTTGTCCGGTATTTTCAGCTCTTTATTAGGGTAGGGCAGCAGGAGAGGGTCCAGGGAAGGTCCAGGAGCAGGAGCAGGAATGAGGGTCCAGGTGAGCTGAAGGGTCCGGAACAAAGAACCCAGCTCACCGACTGACAGGGGTTTATATAGGGAAAGGCAGGGGGGGATACAGC